>WSTH01000709.1:607-19391 GCA_019616345.1 Ceratobasidium sp. 395
GACCCGAACGCTCTTGGCCTGCGATGCAGCCTGACTCGTCTTCAGCGTCGACTCGAGCTTAGTTAGCACATTCTTCTCTAGCGGCGAAGCGCTCGTTACGACCACCTCCAGCTCGCCCTTGTGCTTGCTCAGCAGCTGGTTGAAGCTCTCGATGACACCAGATGTCTCGCCCAAGCGCCCGTTCTCTGATAGGACCTCGAACAAGTTACGAGTGATCGGCGAGACTGGCTCTTTAGAGCCCTTAGGGGCGGCAGCGGCGAAGATCGCGTCAAGTCGGTTCTTGCGATCGGAGGCAGAGAGAGTGGGGTTGATAACGAAAGCGAGGAGAGCAGGATTATCGGAATATGAGGTTTTAATCGAGGTTAATTCGGACTGGACTTTGTTGAGTGTCGTCTGGTTTTTGTACACGATCAGCGAAGCATCCCGCTACTGTCTATATAAGTTCGGAGGCAAGCGTTCACATTATCCACTCACTGTATCTGAAGCCGAGAAGCCGTAGTAGTGACACGACGGGCAGCGAGCATAATGAGCGGTGGCGGCGGGAGAATTGCAAGGTGGCAGTACAGTCGCTGATCAAGTGACGCGATATTTGCTCTATTCCCAACCAACAGAATAGCTCAAAATGTCTCGGTTCTTCCGTGCAGGCAACGATTCGAGCGACTCTGAGCCCAGCAGCCCTGAGGAGGAAGAGCCGCTCTCCGATGGCGAGTCTGGTTCTGAAGCTCCGGCCCCGGTTGTTCCCCAGCGGCCGATAGCTCGGTTCTTGAAGAAAGAGGATGATGGAAGTAGTAGTAGAAGCGATAGTGACGACGACGATGATGATCACAGCGATGGGAAGGGATCGGATAGTGAAAACGAGAGACCGCGGACTGTCAAGAGTGCGTTCCAGCGGCGCCAAGAGGAAACGCAAGGGATTGAAAATGCGATCGAGAACGCCCTGAAGATCAACCACTGGAATGCGATTAGCAACGCCATGTCCCCGCTTGTGTATTGTTATAGCTAGATCTTACCTCTTCGTCCTCAGAGTATGACAAAACCGTCGGTGTCATTCGGCGCCAAAGGCTTCGAGGGCTGGGACGGTGTACCCGATCGAGGAAACTTTGGACGAGAAGGAAGAAGGGATGGGTAGTGTGCCTTGGCCAGAAAGTCGTACAAGGGTAAAGGACAGACGGCCGATGCGAGGTCGCGGGAGTTTAGGAGCATCGAGTTAGTGACAACATCAGACAGAGCAGGAGTAGTGGCGAGCGATGTTTTGATCATGGTCAAATCCGGATAGATTCACTAGGTGTCGTCTGTGTCCTTGGTCGCGACTCCAGAGCCTACAACCGTGTACCTGGCAGCGATCGACGAAGCGTTTTGCCGCCGCTAATGTCTCGTCAGCTAGAAGCCACATAAGACACCATCAGTCTACCAGATCAGAGCCTGAGTAGAAGCAGTAGTAATGACGCGATGAGCAGCGGGGAAGATTGAACCGTGAAATCGAGTGGTCGCGGGAATCAGAGGGAGTGGCGTATGTGGCTGTGCTGTGGCTCAATCAGCACTGCAACAGACAACAGTACTTACGCCACATGATTGGCAAATCATCTCATGATTCTGCCACTTGCTCCGCACTTCCATACCCCAACACCGCCTCCCAGCTACTCTCCGGAGATCCTGCTATGGACGTGACTAGCCTAATCCTAGCCGCGTGATACGTGCGGTGCTTTAATTGTCGTGATTAAAGGCTTATTTCATCGAGGCTGGGGTTTCTCTGCTAGACGACAGCCAGAAGGCTGGAACCAAAACCGAGATGAGCTGAATAGCTTATATCAATAAGCAGTATCCGAGCCTTGGGTGGTAGTCTTCACCTGGACCTTTGTCGACAAGAGGATGCTAGTTTATTGACTCAAGATCAAATATTTCGTTTGCTTTTTCGTTGCTTGCATATCGCATTTGTGGTATCGACTCGTCTAGTCATGGGATGAGTGACCTAGACTGAGCAACAGTTCGAATATCTACGGCCATCTAGTCCTGTGATCTCAGCTTACGAGGGAAAGAAACGGCTACGCCGGATGCCTCGACTAGGAGTGCGAGTCCTGGTTCTTGGACCTTCTGGGTGAGTGGCCTTATATCATCGAACGAGGGCAGGATACTTACTGTGAAAGTTTCTTCGAAGCCAACCAAAGCAGGATATTTTAGCTTTCCATTCTCTCTTCGCCGCTCCTGATTAGCCCTACGACTACAATACCACGGGAAGGATTTGAGGATTCGATATATCATGATCCACCTACCAAATTCGTCAGAGAGACAGTACTTACTAGGCCTTTCGGGACCTGATAACCTTCCATTATCTCTTGAGATCTCGTAGCACCCTGACCGAAACTGGGAGTCGATTGTAATCTCTTATAATACCCATAGTCGCCACACCTTGTCCAACTCACCACACAACCTCGATCCTAGGCTGCTTGTTGGGTTCAATCTGATCGACGTCGCGAGTTCGTGAGCTATTATCATAGTTTTTCTCGCCCACTAACCCCATAAGCGTCTCGCTGAAACCCCATTCACCTTCGCTCCCGTGAAACGATTGGTACCAACTAAACTCCGGAAAACGACACGGCGGTACTGCCGCTGTGTCATACGGCGCATGAGTCTCCACACTAGCACACCTTCGCTTAACGTACGTACAACAGTCACCCGTAGATGCAAACTTAGACTTTTGTGCGTCGCAAGTCGAATCCCCGGTTGCGCCATGTTGTGGGTTGCTCGAGTGTCTGAAAGGCGTATTGTAGTCACGAAGCAGGACCATGATTATTCTGGCGACAGTTTAAGGCGCAAATAGTGTGTCTGTGTCTCACAGCAAATGTATTGTCCCACGGAGTTGCGATGACTTTGGATGGCGCTACACACGGTTATAATGTGTCGGCCCTCGAGACAAGGTTCTAACTCGCAATTCTTGTTGTGACGATTGCCTTTGAAGCTTCTCCTTTCGTTTTCCGCCGGATACCGCGTGTTATTGTAACATGAGACTACGCATTACAGTAACAGGGCCGATGATAACAAGACAGCACACACAGGTACTATTCCAGCGCAAAGATACATATAAGTTCAGTCCCAAAGCATCCAAACACAGAATGGAATGCTTGTTTGTATAATCAATACTTTTTTGTCGAATGAAGGCGCGGTCTTATGTACTAACGTCAGGGTCAGAAAAGAAGAAACACTGTATGGAAGGAAAATGAAAAAAGAGAAAGGGCCAAAGAGACGATATGCAATGCCAAGACGAGCCTCACAGAGTAGATCACAAACTCAGAAAACGGTCACAGCATCTGCGGAATCTTAAAGCCATCTGCCGCCAATAGATTGACCCAACGGATAATATTGTGTTATTCAGGCGAGGCTGCAGGTGGCTCCTAAGCGTCCAGGAGCGCCCTTTATGTGTCAGCTAAGTTCTCGACCGATCCTTGTCGGGTGGGCGATATGGTATTCCGTGAACTCTTTGCTAACAACGCTTCGAGCTGCTCAAGACCCAACTGGTGATGATGTTTTAGATTGTATAGTCTCCACCATCGGTCCGTGTTATCGGGAGCGGCAATTTCGGGATCGTCTAGGCTGCCATCGCAGAAGTCAACTACAAACTGCATGACTCGTGATAGAGTGCTGGTTGTTGGCCCATTCTTGAGTGTTTCCTCCAGGTACGAGAATAAATCGTTATATATGAATGGTTTGGAGACCTTGAGACTGGAACACTCATCACGAAGGCTAAGGAGCGGGCGGAGAGCCGATTTGCGGTCTATGAGTGGGTCATCGCTTACGATGATACTAGCTACCAGCAGTCCAAAGTGCAGAGCCACAAATGGAATGACGGTGGCATTTGTGCTGAACAAGCTGTGACATAGCTGCTCGAGGAGGCGCTTGTCGTCAATGAGCTGTAGTTCTTGTAGGGCGGTGGACGAGATACATTGCCCTGCTATCACTTGCATACAAAGCTTTTGATGCTCCTTGGATTCTGCGTGGGAGAAGGAGATCAAAGCGATGAAGTAGACTCCGATATGCGAACGGCGGCGGAACCAGGGAAGCAAAGTGGCCAAAGCCAGGGCTGCGTCGCTAGAAGCATCACCGGTGGGGGTGGTCAGGTATGTAGATACTGTCCCGATTGCGTGACCTAGAAGTGAAAATGACTCGGGCATTGACCATATTTTCGTCGTTGAACTCAATCTCGGAGTCCATGAGGTGTCGTCCATGATTGGTGTGAGGTCGTGGTTGAAGTCTGCAAGTTGTGCAAGCGATCCATTCGACAGCATCATGGGAAGCCAGCCAAAGAACCCAAAAATGAACAGAGACCAGACCTCTTTGTCGTCTAGTTCTCTCCCTCGGTAGTGACTTAGCACGCTCACTGCTCGCTTCTCACGAGTATCCGCGTCTTGCGTTGGTTCCTCTCCGCCAGGATATGTATACAATGCAAACGCCGAAGCGGCTAGGACTACTGCGGCTGCACGAGCAATGTCCGGTGAGGTACCGCAGCTTTTTACAAAGATACGTGCGACGAGAATGGGAATTAAGACCGTTTGCTCGTGGTCAATCTCCCTAGGCCAAAGACCAACTAGATAGTGAGCCAACGACTGTAGGATGGCGCCAAGTGTCAACGGGGAGAGTACAGTGCCGCTTTCTTGAAGATGGACTTCGAGAGCAGCTGCCAAGGAGCCAGCAGCTGTACCAAGCTTGGTCTTGTCTAGGCCGTAGTAGTTAGTCTCGCTCCAGTGACAAAACGGCATAGCAGCGGCGGCGGCAGTGGCGGTAGCGATTGTGAGAATCTTCGTCTGGCCACCTTGACGCAGAGCCAGATCCAACAGGCTGATGGAAGGAGTGTGACAAGAGTTAGTCCCTGCATTTTCTAGTTTTGAACAGGAGCTATAACGCTTACTTCACGTAGTTTGAGTATAAAATACCAGACTCCAGATAATCTTTCTTTCTCTCAACCACATCCGTTGAGGAGTGTACCCATCTATCCCCATATGCTTCATAGGAGCTTCCAAACAGAAGTATGACACATGCCCGCCCGTATCGCAGAGCATCAAATAGCCGAGGTAACTCATCCGCAGATAACGTTCCAGGGGCAGTAGTCAAGGATTGGGCGAGATTTTGAAGTCGAGAAGCTGCTAGGTGGATGGACTGGCACTGGGCTAAACTTACATGGGGAAGCTCACTACGCGCGCCTGCTATCGCTTGCAATGCGATATCGACTGACCGTGAGTCCTCGCAGTTTGAGATAAGCCACGCAATCATTTGGCTGGTGGTAGTATCCATCGGGGTTCGATTGTCCTTCTTCGGATTACGGGCAATATAGCGGCCATAGTCACTAGGATGAAGCCAATATGACAAATGTCCAAGAGCAGATTCTAGCCATTTCGGCTTGCTTGTTTTCATGTATTGGCGGTAGGCTGCCAAGTATGCCATGCGACGTGAAGCTTTTGCCAAGTTGGCTAGAGAAGCAAAGGCTGTAGCTATTGGAGTGTTGTACGGGCAGAACCGATCGAAGAACGGCAAAAACGTTGCAAAAGCGTACAGACCTGTTGCTAGTCCAGTTATCACCACCACTGGTACGGCCACACTAATGCTGATATCCCAGAGATATACACACAGTCCGGCCGCGAACAGCACTGCAGATCACCCCGTTAGCTGACTCATACTTTTGCTGGATAATACCTACGTAACGCGAGATGCATCGCGACGGGCAAGTATACAAGCAGCTCGGCCATCTTCCATCGCTCCATTCCGTTCCACTTCTCCTGTCTCTTCCGCGCTTGCTCGTACATCGGCCCGGAACGACCGGACATGAACTTGTAGCACCAGTCCTTGGCGAGCATGGCAGCCAGTGAGACTGCTACGCTTAGACTCAGGGACAAGAGCCAAAGCACGTTAACCACCACTACAGAGCGTGACGGAGAAAACATCTGCTGGTTGGATGTATCCGCAGGTGGTAAAGGTGCCGGTTGGCCGTTAGCCATGGCGGTGAGCGTTTGAGACATGAAGAGCAAGGTCTGTGCGGACGAGTCGGCAGGGTCTGGCTTTAGATCACCCAGGCTTTGGATTATGAACCTAGATAAGACCAACCATGAGACAAAAAATCTATGGTAAGGAGTTTGTATACTTGCGCAGTAGAGATGGCCGAGAACAGTGCAGCCTATAGTATATGCGTTGGAAACTTTCACGGCCAGCATTGGGCGTAATTAACACTCACAAAAACTGTAGTTGAAAAATTAGTATCAGCCCCGCTCTAGAGAGTAACACCTACTTAGCATAACATCCAGAGAGCTTAGCGCCGTGAAGAGATCTGAGTCAGTCGCGGGGCATATGAACACGTGCTACCGTTACCTGTTTCGTCCATCTATCATTTCTTTGTCCCAGCTATCCGCCTCCCTCACATATGTCTTCCACACCCGCGCATCTTTTGCCATTTCCTCGCCCGGTAGGTCCGGCGGATCCTGGAACGTTATAAGAGCGCATGAGTTGATCACGCTCCATAAATTACACCCTGTAACGACGCACCTCCACGACGACAGTTCGACTAACTATCGGTGGCTCGACCGCAGCTGCCCGTTCATCGTTTGTTTTCGGAACTGACTTGGAGCTAGTGGGAAAGAAAACGTCGGTCATGGTGGGCTTGGTTTGTGTATCACGAGTGCAGCTATGTGGTGGGAGGAAGCCGGGGTGTTGTTTAGGCGCCGGCTTGTCAAGAGCCTTGCCTCGTGATCGGCACGCGGTGATCCGCTTACTTGTTGGCTACGAGCGAAATGTTAATGATGGAGATACTTCGTGGCTTGCTGAAACCTATCCAGCTAAGTTGAACTGCAAATCGGCGCGTTTGGCGCAATCAAGTCGTTCATCTCTTGAAGAAAGGGCCGGACTACTCTCAAACTAAGTAGTATTGAGTGTTGTGTTTTTCCGTATATTCAAAGCTTCCGAGGAGAGGTACCATAGCCATCGTATATGATTTTAGAAGAATTATGCCAAATCGACTTGCGCTGGTGTGTCGAGAATTCAAAGGCTCGAAAATAAGCGCGCGTATCACGTCAGGGTGCCTAGGCTGGATGTGCGCAGAATGGAAATCACAAAACCAGAGATTTATCTTAGTGCAGAGTGTAAAGTCATTTTATTCATGTCCGCTACAGCCGCGGCCGGCTTCCACGTATCTATATGTTAAGCTACGTTGCCTACACGGATTCTTCAAGCAGGTAGGAAGCGTCAACAACCAGCGGGGAAACCCGGAAGGGCTAGCAACTCACGTTGGAGGAGCGCGTTCAGTCTGTTGACCTTTGACGATATACTCAGATCGATAGTCTTGTCACCAAAGTCGACGAGCAGACCACCCAAGATCGATGGATTGACCTGGTGAATTAGCGAGATTAACAACTCTAGTTGACGAGCAAAATTAAAATAGTCGATGTACCTTGTTCGTAACCCGAACGCTCTTGGCCTGCGATGCAGCCTGACTCGTCTTCAGCGTCGACTCGAGCTTAGTTAGCACATTCTTCTCTAGCGGCGAAGCGCTCGTTACAACCACCTCCAGCTCGCCCTTGTGCTTGCTTAGTAGCTCGCTGAAGCTCTCGATAACACCGCTCGTCTCTCCCAGCCGCCCGTTCTCCGATAGGACCTCGAACAAGTTGCGAGTGATTGGCGAAACTGGCTCTTTAGAACCCTTAGGGGCGGCAGCGGCGAAGATCGCGTCGAGTCCGTTCTTGCGATCGGAGGCAGAGAGTGTGGGGTTGGTAACGAAAGCAGAAAGAGCAGGTGTATCAGAGAGAGAAGTTTTAATCGAAGTTAATTCGGACTGGACTTTGTTGAGTGTCGTCTGGTTCTTGGATGCTGCACCGAAGAGGGCAGCCGCGTATTTAGACGCAATCAACGAAGCATTTCGCTGTTGCCTATGTTTTATAAGCTCTCAGATTAGATTCTATATCGTTTACTCACTGGGTCTGAAGCCGAGAAGCAGTACCAACGACACGACGGGCAGCAAGCATGATGGGCGATGGTGAGAGAATTGCAAGGTGGCAGTGCAGTCACGTGTAGCGCTCAGTGTTTGTGATCAAGTGGCGCAAAATTTGCCCTAGTCATTCCCAACCACCAGAACAGCTCAAAATGTCTCGGTTCTTCCGTGCAGGCAATGACTCGAGCGACTCTGAGTCCAGCAGCTCTGAGGAGGAAGAGCTGCTCTCTGATGACGAGTCCGGTTCTGAAGCTCCGGCCCCGGTTGTTCCCCAACGGCCGATGGCTCGATTCTTGAAGAAAGAGGGTGGTGGAAGTAGTAGCAGTAGCAGCGATAGTGACGACGACGACGATAGCGACAGCGATGGGAAGGGGTCGGATAGTGAAGATGAAGGGCCGCGGACTGTGAAGAGTGCGTTCCGACGGCGCCAAGAGGAAATGCAGGGGATTGAAAATGCGATCGAGAACGCCCTGAAGATCAATGACTGGAATGCAATTAACAATGGTATGTCACCGTTCAGTCGATTTATTATTTGGATCTTACCTCTCTATCCTTAGAGTACGACAAAATCGTCCGTGTCGTCCAACGCACGACGAATCTCAACGACCCCGTTCCCTCCATCTTCCTCAAACTTCTCAAATCTCTCGACTCGAGTATCTCCGAGGCCCAAGCCCGCGAAAAGACCGCCACCAAAAAGATGAACGCAACCAACGCTCGCGCTCTCACCGGTGTCCGACAAAAGATCCGCCGCTCATCGAAGGAGTTCGAGTCTGCCGTCAAATCTTATGAAGAGAACCCTTCGGCGTACGAAACGGCTGAGAAGCCTGAGCCTATAGCGGCGCCGGTTACCGCCGGAAAGAAAAAGAAGGTTCGCGTGGAAGAAGACGAGGACGAGGAAGGGGAAGGAGAAGGAGAAGGAGGAGAGGACGGAGCCTTCAAGACTGTTGGCCGGAGCGGCAAGACGATGACATTTAGTACCGAGTCGCTGTTCAAGAATTTGCAGGAGATCCAGGAGGCTCGTGGCCGTAAAGTGCGTCTCTTTGTTTTTGGCATGTTAGTCGTAGTCATTGACTGGGGTTTAGAATACCGATCGAAACACACAAATCAACTTACTCGAGCAAATCATTCCCACCGCCGTCACTCCCTATGGAAAAATTCGCGTCTTCTTAGCGCTCATCTCCGCCCGATTCGATTATAACCCAACCGCCTCCTTCATGCCTATCGAACAATGGCAGAAAGCGCTCAAAGAAACCAACTCGCTCCTCAACCTTCTCCACAAGGAGCCTCTTTACCTCGTAGCCGAAACGACAGACGATTATGACGAACTCGTCGAACGGGTCCCAGAAGGCGACAAACCGATTATCGTGCGGGGTAGTATTGTTGCTAGCGTCGAAAGGCTCGAGGACGAGTTCAATCGGAGCTTATTAAATATCGATCCTCATGGGACGGAGTACGTGGAGAGGTTGAAGGACGAGCCCGGGTTGTATGCGTTGACGGTCTTAGCCCAAGGGTACTTTGAGGCGCGGGAACAGGAAGAGGGGACGCATCGTGTTGTGATCAAGCGTTTGGAACACATATACTGCAAGGCACGCCCTTCTATACTCGTCATCTTTCTTATTGTTAACGCGACTCAACCCAGCCCGACGCCGTAATCCAACACTTCGAATCTACCCTGCCAAACGCACCCTCCCCAATTCTACCTACCCCGGAGCTCATATCCTCCCTCGCTACCAAACTCTACAAATCTTCTTCACCCCTGCTCCGCACTCGCGCAGTCCTCGCACACATCTACCACACCGGCCTTCAAAACGACTTCCCTCGCGCACGTGACATGCTTTTGATGTCCCACGTGCAAGAATCCATCGCAAGCGCCGACGCCCAGACTCAGGTTCTCTTCAACCGGGCCGTCGTCCAGCTAGGTCTCAGCGCGTTTCGATGCGGGATGATCAAAGAAGCTCATGCGGTTCTCGGAGACATTTTCGCATCGCAGCGGGTCAAGGAGTTGCTTGCGCAGGGAACAAATCTACGAGGGGGCGAAGCTCCAACCGTCGCGCGCGTCTTACTGCCCTTCCACGTTCACATCAACACGGAGCTCGCAGAGGCCGTATTCCTAGTCTCCTGTATGCTCGTCGAAGCGCCTCTGATCGCATCTGAGCAGACCAAGGCAGTGAGCAAACCGTTCAGGCGCTTGCTGGAGTTTGCGGACCGACAGGCGTTTGCTGGTCCACCCGAGAGTACCAGGGACTGCGTGGTGCAGGCGACGAGGGCGTTGCTGGCGGGCGAGTGGGAGAGGTGTAAAGAGCTCGTTGTGGGGATCAAGATTTGGGGATTGATGGGCGCGGAGAGCGAGAAGGTCAAGGAGATGTTGGGAGTGTGAGTGATTTGATGCGCATATACCCACTTATATGACTCATATATGCGTGTTCGTTTAGGAGAATCCAAGAAGAGTCCTTGCGGACATATCTCTTCACGTATTCCGCCCACTACACATCCCTCTCCCTCCCCTTCCTCGCTCGCACATTCTCACTCACCCTCCCTCAAACAACCTCGATCGTCTCGCGCATGATCTGGACAGACGAACTCGCCGCATCCCTAGACAGCGCAGCCAACGCGGTCGTATTCCGCCGTACCGAAGTGAACCGAACGCAAGCCTCGGCTCTGTCGCTCGCCGAACGCGCGGCCGGTCTAGTCGAAATGACCGAAAAGGCGCTTGATGTACGGGTTGGCGGACGTGAGGCTGGTGGATGGGGTGAGAGGGGAGATCGTGAAGCTGGTGCGGGCGGTGCGGCTGGTGGTGGGACGGGTGGTGGAGAGAGGAGACGTGGTGGGCAAGGACGACCAAGGGGTGGTGGGGGTGGACGTGGTGGGCGTTTTGCTCAGGGTTTGGGGAGTCGAATGGGTGGTGGGTTGGGCGTGAGGGCTTAATGCTATTCCTCTTTTGAGCTGCTGAGTGAACGAATATGAATTGATGTCTTACTGGAATCTTGAGCCGCAACCCTTGATGTTTGTTCTTGAAGACACTCTCGCGTGATCCTTTCCGTTTGATTCGAGAATTATTCAGAGTCCAAAACTCAAGGCGTCTCTGTAATAGGTAGTCTTCCACGGTCTGAGTGAGGCATAGCGAATCTTCGGAGGGTGATACCACAGGCTGCTACGGTAAATGGACAACCACACTGGAGGGCGAGAAGGAATAGATGAAGCTTTGAATTGAGGAAGGTAGAACAGATTGTGGCAGGAATCGAGGGGAAAGATGCATTAGGTGAGACGTTGGTTATGCGAACAGCATTTACTTAAACAAGATGTCTTATCTTGGAGCGCATTGACAACGCGCTAGGATGCAATCCATGACTGATAAAAACGCAACAACATCGATTCGTACAACTTACCACCAAGAAACAGGGAGGGGTACACGGTGGGGTCTCCCTAGTGCAGCCAAATCGCCGCCATGTTATATTCAAGCCAGTTCGGCGCCAATAAATATTCGTCATACACATTTCAATCTCACAAAACAACCGAAAATGTACTAAAGCCTACACAGTTAAGAGCATAGTCAGGGCCGTGTGATAACAGTACTGAATAGACATATACATACAGATCGTTCGCCAATGCTCAGATTGTCGTAAAGCTAGGATGTGCTCCGTTAATGTACAGCGTATCAGCACTAAGCGGCGCCCATGTGTTATCCCAAACCAGAGAGGGATGCTCTGCAGACTGTAATACTCCTGTGGCATTCTTCGCCTGGAAATACTCCCGCAACTCGTTGAGCCTCTCCTGCCAGACAGGGACTACATCTGACGATGCGTCGGAAGTGGCATGACAAAACCTGAAGACAAACCTCATGGTTCTCAATAAGCTATTTGGCCCGAATTCACCCTCGGACTTCTTGACATGGCGGAGAATACTTTTTTCATCGGGGACCCGACCGTTTACCTCTTGGTGATTTAGTTGAAGCTCTTGGGAATACGAAACGCAATCAAGGAGTGGCAAGAGGGCCGTCTTACGGTCAGGAAGGGGGATATCACTAGCTAGCATGATATGGGCTATAAGTAGCCGGAAGTTCCATAACACCAAAGGGGCCATGTGAGAGTTGGTGTCTCGCAAGCTACAGCAGAGCCGTGTCAAAATATTTTTGCTGTCAGATGAGCTCACAAGATGCACAAGAGGGTTGGCTGGGATTGGCTGATGAGTTATAATATCGGTACAATAATTCCAAACTTCTTCGAACCCAGAGTGGCACAGTGTTGAGAGCGCAGGAAGGTATAATCGAGGATCAGCACGGCCGTCACCAATATTAGGCCACAAAAATAGTTCAAAGCTGCGTTGGATGTTGCTCGGTACACTCCCGGGGGTGTCCTGGGGATTCGGTCCGGCAAGCAAGCATCGGTAAGCGGCTGATATCACACACTCCTCTAGCGAAATATTGGTAGGAAGCGTATGTATGTTTGTCCGAGGCTGGTTTGGGGAATTAAAAACGACCGAGCCTTCCGTGACCTCCTGAAAAGATCTAGACAAATTGTCAATATCTGCACCTAGATATTCGAAATTAATATCGTGGAGGACGCCCAGAAGGCCAAAAGTAAACAACGCATTCATCTCAGCCGTTTTCAATTTGCTAGCATCTGTATCGTCCGCTTGCACTTTTTGTGCCTGGCGAAGACTCGATCCAGACTCAGGTTCTGTCGTCTCGGATACATTTGACTGCTTGTTTTTGTAGTGGGTTAGTACTTGAAACGCACGTTGTTCACGGGAATCGACGCTCTGCGATGGGGTCTCGCCTCCCGGGTATGGATTTAGCGCAAATGCGGTGGCGGAAAGTATGGTGACAGCGCTGTAAGCAACTTCTGGGTAGCTATTGCGAGTTGATAAAAAGACTTGAACGAGCAGCGTAGGAAGTGAATGCTCGAATTGAAGCCTCCTTCTAGGCAAGAGTCCAATCAGGTAGTGTGCAGTGGAATCGACTAATAGACAAAGCGTAGATTCAGAGTTGTCAGCAGCAAGGCAGTCGCGGAGAAGTGAGGATATGATCATGGGAGCAGTTTCTAGTTTTGCAGGCGGGTCGACATCGGTGTTGTGGCCCCAATGGCAGAACGGCATTGCTGTGATAGCTGCAGCAAAGTCGAGATCCTGATTGCTGCTCGTGTTACGACGCAGAGCGTCGAGGAGCCTAGTATGATATAGCAATGATTAGCTTGTATATTCCTACATTGCAGTTGAACTGTTAAAAAAACTCGGCCGACGCTCGCCCTTTAGTGGCCGAGACACAAGCCACCAGACTTTTACGCTTATACCACTGGTACTTCCCGGCGCTCCATAGTACCTGATTATTCAGTATCCGGGCCGGCGCACTCAATAATAACCCCCCACAAGCGCCAACGAAACTCAACGATCGTGATGAATACCACTTACTTTAGATATAAGTTCATAAATTCCATAACATCGGTTGAATCTTGTTGAGTATTGCTAGACTGCCACCGGTCCCAGGGCTGTTGAGGCTCGCCATCTAGGGCAAGTATTTTATAGGCCCGGCAGTATGTCAGAGCCTTGGATAGTGTAGTTATCTCTTTCTCTTTGCATTGCCCCTCGCTGAGCCGTCCGAAATAGGAGAGCTGGGTGGCCACCAGGTCAATGGTTTGGGGAAGCGCCAAATGTTCAAGGGGTAGGAGGCTGCTGGCACCTGACACTGCTTGTAACGCTATGTCAATTGACTTTATGTCTTGCGACTCTGCCAGGATCCAGGCCAGCATATCGCTCGTTACAGAGTCCATGAGGACCTCTGAAGCCCTAGGATCGGAATTGTCAAGCAAATTTTCAGTAATATTGGTGAGTCTTTTGGACCGGTACAACCAGCGTCCAGCAGTGAGAGCAGTATTCGCCATATGACGAGCAAAACCCATCGTAGCGCGAAATAATTCTCTAGGTAGCTTCTTGGCCCTATCATCTATGAATGGTAAAACGGCCTTCGATAGTCCGGCACCGGGCGGAGCCTCCGTAGTTCCGCCCTCCGCCAAAGAAGCAGGCGGAGAGGGAGGAGCAGGCTGGGAGCTGACTTCGGGATGAAGGGAGATATTGGATCGGGGGATTAGTTCAGCTTGGAGGGTGCGAGTTTCTGCGCGATAGCGACGCCATCGGCGCTCAAGCCAGCATATAGCTTCGTAGCCAAGCCAGCACATAACATAAATAATGCCAAACGCCAGAAACAAAGCAACAAGAACAGCCGCTAGTGCCAGAAGTACTGCTGTCTCCACTAGTAAAAGAGCCGCTATCACTAGAACCAGAACGAGTTCAGGAACGACCACAGCCACAATCCCAAGGCCAACCCAAAGAAACCGGAATGTCAATACACCTAAATAAACAAGCCCTTTAGTTATAGGTGAGTCTGTTGCCGGTGTTTTGTATGGACAGTTGTCGAAGAATAAGGGTAAGACTGTCATAAGTATGTAGATCAAAGTGGCCGATGCTGAGATTACAACGACCGGTAGTGCAATACGCTTATCTGTCTCCCACAAGCGAACACAAAGCCCTGCTGCGAAAAGTACTAGCACATTACATGAGTTTAACGCTCTTCTTATAGTAACGTCGACTCACGAAGTGAAGCATGGAGTGCAATTGACAAGTGTGTTAAAAACCCCCTCATCCTCCAATTTTTCATCCCATTCCAACGCTTTTGCCGTCGCCTTGCTCGGTCATATGGCTGGCCAGACCGGCCGTACATAAACTTGTGGAACCAGTCTTTTGCCAACATAGCTATCAATGATACACCCACACTCAAGCTAAGCGACAGTATCCAGAGTAGGTTGACTACAACTGCGGTTCGGGGCGGTTGGAATACCGAAGATGCTGTATCAGCCTGCTGCGGCAAAGACATAATGCGTTCATCGACAGGGGCGTCAAGCTTCTGCAAGATGGCAAGCAGGGTCTGGCTAGACGTTTCGGCAGGGTCCGGCTTGAGGTCTTTCAAGCTTTCGATTATGAAGCTGTAAAATAAAAAAGCTTATGGTAAGCAGCTTCCGATAAACCCGAAAGATTACCTACGCAGTAGAAATAGCAGAAAACAGCGCAGCCTAAACGATATCTCGTGGTAGGACTAATTTTAAAAATGTTACAGTCAATACTTACGAAGACTACAATGGATTAATTAACATATCTGAAAGACTGAACACAGAAAAACTTACTAAGCAGGACGTCCATTGAGCTTGCGATTTGATCACAAATTTAGAATAAATTAGAGGCGTTGATTATTTAAGTATTTACCCGTTTCGTCGCTCTACCATCTCCTTATCCCAGCCGTCTGCTTCCTCATTATACGTTCTCCACACTCGAGCATTCTTGTTCATCTCATGACCAGGCATGTCGGGTGTGTTCTATATATAAAAGGGACCGTAGTGAGCCCAGTTGAACACGCGTGGTACTCGCTAATGAGGGCTGCTCACCCATGATGCATCAGCATCGTCGGGAGGTGGCTGTCGTAAATTCTCTTTCGTCCTCGTGCGCCGGTTGTTGGTAGGGTGCGAAGTACGCGAGCGTTTTCCAAGCATAATCTGAAGGGTAGGATGCAACTATGGATTGCTGTTAGTTAGACTATGGCGGTAGAGTCACAGAGGGGGAAGCGCTTATCTTGTGATCTATCCGAAGTTCGAACAACGCCAAGCCGCAGACGTGGGTGAAGATCATGATAAGGTTTGATGAGCATTGAATTTACATAATGTGGGTGAACAAAGCACATATCAGGCTCTCACATCGGACGCATACAATCCACACACTGGGGTACAGTTTAAGAAAGGGTTTGCGATGCTAGCTTTATTGCTATCATTATCATTATCATTATGATTTAGGTCCCTGGGCCGTTTGTGATGCGCGAGGTCGAGAGCGTCGCGACCACGCGACTGCGATGGATATGAGACGATGGTCGGGGGGAGAAATCCCCCAGAACCGGATGTATATGCACGAACTATATACAGACGGAAACCCCTAACCGGCGGCTCCGCCGCCAGTTTGTATCTTTGCTCTTAAAGTTAAGCAATCATCAAAGCCATGCTTATCTCACAAGACATGTTCTTCGACTAATAAGTTTGAACGTGGCTGAGTCTGAGACCCAGAAGGGAAAACGTTGTCCATTGTAGTTTTTGCCCTACAAACTATACAAGCTATACGCATAGACACTTGACTCGATTACATGACTTTACCATTCTCGTACACGTTGGCAGTAAAAACTCACGGTCTGCGGTGGAAAAGTCGATGGAGTCTGGGTCATTCGCATGTTCATAGAAGTACAATTATGATGGAGCTATCCTCGTAGCACAGCGATGTTGCACTCGTTACACGTACATCACACCCTATGCGGTTTTCGCGTGTACTGTGATCGATTGTTAGGCGCTGGGATTCGAGTTTCGGGGAGGTATTATTGGAAAAGAGCTAATTGGGCGTTCACGAGGAAACATAAACATTACTACATTTCTCAACGGCGTGTACTAAGTTTTGTGCCTATAGCTAGAAAGAATCGTGTATCTATCCGACAATGATTTTGCCTTCCGCTTCGTTGAAATCATGCTCAGGTACTTCCAAATTAAGCTATACGCGAATGAGATCAGCGGGACAGTGGATTAAAATGCTTATATGACGTACCGGAGCAGGTCCCTTGCGAATACGACCGGAGATATCATAGTGCGACCCATGGCAGGGACAGAACCTAAACAGGCATAAATATCTCGCACATCAAATTGATCGACAAAACATACCATCCTCCATAATCCCCACTCTCACCAATAGGCACACATCCAAGATGCGTACACACGCCCAACATGACCAGCCACTCGGGCTTCTTCGTACGCGCCTCGTCCGACTCGGGATCACGCAGACTCTTCACATCCACCGCATTGGCCTCGTCAATCTCATCCTGCGTCCGATGCCGAATAAACACGGGCTTTCCACGCCATTTGACGATCACGTTCTTCCCCTCTGGTATAGAATCCATCGCGACTTCGACTTTGGCTAGTGCGAGAACGTCGGCCGAGGCGCTCATGGTCGCTAGGAAATCTGTGATGGTCGATTTGGCGGCTGTTGCGGAGAGGACGCCCATAGAGCCAATCATAAAGTAGGATAAGGCGCGGTTGGAGTCATCTGAGGAGGCGCGGTAGGGCGAAAAGTCGGGGACTTGGGTGTCGCGCTTTGTGATGGCGGTTGTGTGGACGGATCGGGTACCGGGTACAGTCGGAACAGCTAAATGCGTATCGGAATGAGCTTGGAAAACTACAGAAAATGGGGATAAAATCGACATACCGTTTACGCGAGACTGAGAGATGATACCAGCAGGAGACAGACGGACTGTGCTTGCCCACGCCGGGGGACGATCCGAGCGGGTACTAGGGGCACCATGATGATCGCCATGTCCAGACGTAGCAGCCCGTGCGGCGAAATTGATTCCGCGCGCTACAGGTACACCAGAGGGTATTACATGCGCCGTCGGAGCGAGGTTGACTGCTGTACGGCTGGCAATACGGGCAGCCATGTCGAGGGGATGGTGGTGGGAACTGACAAAAGTATTGATGTAACGGTAACGGATTAGCGCTTAGCGGCTGGGTTGGCCAATCCCACGTCTTGGGTTGACTTGACTTGGCCCACCACCCTGCTCTTTGTCTTATCTCTCTGGCTGAGCGACTACGGACTCTTTTTGGTGATTTTCCTATCTCTGGATGCTCAATATTGGCCTCTCATGCGGGATGGACATGGTGTGAATACCCCTGAGAACGTAGGGGATTTGTGGTGCTGGTGCTGGGTAAGTTTGTCAAATCTTGCGGCTAAAATAGCTAAAAATGCTGAAAACGTAGAACTCAGTGTATATTATCTCCTCTCAATCCGTACGCGGACTTGCCATGACACTCAAAGCTACAAGCGAATCATTTGTTGACAAAATCCAAATTTGGGATATTTGTAATGTTGTCAAACTCTCATTTTGGGGTAACGACCTCTCGCATGGTATGTTCGTTGCCAATCTTTCCGTACTATGGGCTATTTTATTCTAATTTTTGTCATTTTATCCGAATTAATTAGACTTTTCTTCTGCCGTGAAAAGTGTCGTCTTTACGGAATGTCGCCAAACAAGTTTATGAAGTGTTCTCTCTTGGCCAAAGAGCTAGAGTTGCGAAAGTGGTAGGACGCGGTCATAAAGGGTACTTGGCTCTTTACTACTTGATTCGGTTAGTTTCATTCTATCTTCCCAGTTGTGATTCATATTTTCCTTTAGACACGACCGGACTAAAACACCTTATTTTTGTTCGATTCGGATATGTTATCAAAGCTTATCACAACATGATCTACGATCATACATTCAATCCACGGCCTCCACCCCCGAGCATTACTGCCTCTCGACCCGTAACCCAGGCGATCCTATTCGTCGGAAAGGTTGCGTCATGCCCGATGGCCAAACACACCTTAGTCCGGACTTCCCTTTCCGAGTTGGTCCTTGGTGGTGTTGTCTAGGGGCCAACTTGTGGATGTGGGGCATCGTACGTGGGGTGGTATACCACGAGTTCCGGATCTCAAAGGTAAGTAGCCAGTCAAATTACGCCTATCCATAATCTAAATCGCACTATCATCCGTTATGCAGACTAATAATCAATATTTCGTCGATTAATACCTCCCGGCAACGTCCCCTACGGCACGGACGACACTCCCCGCATCATCGGCTGGCGTGTCGGATGGGAATATAGGGTGTGGTGTCAGCGTGCACCACATTTCCGGGCGGTTCTGGCCACAAAAGACGTGTGCCCTCGACCCGGAGCGTGGATCCGATGGGATGTTACATACTTCCGGCCCGCCGTTCTC
>WSTH01000710.1:0-19377 GCA_019616345.1 Ceratobasidium sp. 395
ATCAAGTGATTGGTGGGTGATCCGTGAGAATGGGTAACGTGCTCGCCGAGCGCTCCGTGAGTGAAGCGAGCGCTAACTACGTGTGAGCTTCTCGTTGAGAAAATTCTGTTTTGCAGACGTGGATCCTGGACATAGCATCTCCACACTGCCTGTATGCGTGTCGATACTGGAGCGTGCATGCGCAGCTGGTCGACCAATACGAACCGATAGCAGCGCGCGAGAAACTCAGACAGGTTTTGGAAGAGTCTGACTCGTCAGAAGTCGACATATTCTATACGACACTGCTTGAGTGGGCGTTACGTAATGCTACGATGAAGAACACAGCCGATAGAATGGCGGAAGCGCTTGGAACAGTGACTTGCGCCCAGGAGGCTCTGGATTCAAGTGAAGTCGAGGACTGGACGGGTAATGACGCTGCTGAGCTGATCGACTCGCTCGCACCACTACTGTCGGTTTTGGAAGAGGGAAAAATCATTGTGTTACACTCTTCCTTCGCAAGCTACTTGTGCGACGAGGCCCGGTCCATCGCTTTTTATGGTGAATTTAAGCAGTTCCACGCAAGGTTCGCGCAGACCTGTTTTGATCTGATCAAGCTACCACATCCACCGTTCAACATCTGTAGCCTTACATCATCGTACCTGCTTGACAGAGACGTCCCTGGCATCCAGGAAGCAATTGGCATGAGAATCTCGCCGAAGCTACTCTACGCGTGTAAGAACTGGGGACACCATACGAGGCTTGCCGGCTACTCTGCAACTCTAGTTGCGATCGCGCACGAGATAGTAGCTACCCGACTGCTGTTTTGCATGGAGGTACTGAACCTGAGGAGTGCAAACCGTGAAGGAAGCAACATGCTATATGAGTTGTATATGTGGCTGCAGGTACGCAACGGCAGAAACCCGCGCTGATTGCTGATGGACTCTTTCCCAGACAGCGGAGTGTGACGATACGACACGGAGTCTTGTACACGACGCCTGGCAGTTCATGAAGCAGTTCACAGACACTCCAGCGTCCGAAAGCACTCCTCATATATATATTTCGATGCTCGCACTGTGGCCGAAGAAGAGACCTATATCGCAACACTACTTGCCAAGAATGACAGGTCCGGTGCAAGCTGGAGAGAGATTAAGCTATTCCCCTGGCGACGGTGAAAAGCTGGTGTTTAGCTCAGACGATCAACCTGAGCCGGGTCATTCGGGTTCGGTCATCTCTGTCATGTATTCGCCCGATGGCGCATACATCGCTTCCGGCTCTGATGACAGCACTGTTCGAATCTGGGATGCTCGTGATGGGCAACCCGCCGGCCCGCCGCTCAAGGACCACGACGGTCCAGTCACGTCAGTCGCCTACTCGCCTGACGGCTCTCACATTGCCTCTGACTCAGGGGATAACACCATCCGCATCTGGGACGCAAGAACTGGGCAGGCTATAGGACAGCCACTGGAGGGTCACACGAGCTGGGTTTCCTCAGTTGCATACTCGCCTGACGGCGCATATATCGCCTCTGGAGCTGGAGACAACACAGTTCGTATCTGGGACGCACACAGCGGGCAGTCCATCGGCCAACCGTTTGCAAGACATACAGCTTCAGTCTTGTCAGTCGCCTACTCACCTGATGGCGCTCACATTGCCTCTGGTTCTGATGACATGACAGTCCGCATCTGGGATACAAAAACTGGACAAACCGTAGGTCAGCCACTCGAGGGTCACACCAACTCAGTTTACTCAGTTGCATACTCGCCTGATGGTGCATACATCGTGTCTGGGTCTCACGATAAGACAATACGCATCTGGGATACAAAGACTGGGAAGTCAGTAGGCCAGCCTCTTACAGGCCATACGGGTGCAGTTTGTACAGTGACATACTCACCGAACGGCGAGTATATCGCGTCTGGGTCTTGGGACAAGACTATACGCATCTGGGATGCAAGCACTGGACAACTCGTGGGTCGACCACTCAAAGGTCACACTGGTGGGGTCAGTTCAGTTTCGTTCTCGCCCGACGGCAAACGACTTGTGTCTGGCTCAAGTGACTGTACCATTCGTGTCTGGGACGTTTCTGGTATACTTCGCGCGGAACAACTGGTCGAAAAGGAGTTAGCGGTAACCCGATCGGTTTCTGAGCCTCTGGATAGTGGCTTGGGTAACACTCAAGGTATGCAGCACGAAATTTGTAGATCTATCAATGAGTTGACGAGCTATCTCTCAACCTTTGCCTGAATCCTTGGTCTCAGGCTCCATATCTTCACTAACTCCATATGATTGTGAGTTGAAAAAAACCGGGTGGCTGATTGGCCCAGGCGGAGAGCGAATGGTGTGGGTTCCCGGAGGCGATCTCGTGGTGGATGCAAGAAATCTGTTTGTGATCTCCTTTAAAGGCAAGTCATATGAGCTAGATTTTATGGGTGCAAGACTTGGAGAGAACTGGCAAGAGTGTTTCGATTCGGAGAAACAAGATAAAGATTCTGGGACGTGATATTTATTTCATTTCCATATCTCGACAGGATATTGCTCTGTTTGTTCACATTCCATACAACAGCATATATAAAGCCCTCGCTCCACCTCTGATACACTCAATAATGGGATACAGACCGGCCGAATCACTACCCAACAGGCAGCCCCGCTGCTTTCACGGGACTTACGCCACCGTGCGGGATCTTGAGACCATGGTTATTCTGAAATATCAACATATACACTATCGAGAAGTTGAGACCAATGGTGGCCTTGCAATAAACGACGGTCCTCAACGACATGTAATCGTTTGGGCGCAATCATGGGAAAGATAGAAACCGCTAGATAATTACTGTGAACACGTACGCATAAGATATGTACTATAGACATTCTTCAATGATTTGGATATGTACGTCAAAAGGCCGGGCTCTGTTCCTACCGCTCCATACCAACGGATCATACTTCTCCTTCGTCGTTTCCCCAAAATCTTTGTTACAGGCTGCGGCTGCGTAATTATGATATGCATGGCCCTGACGCCCACAGCCGCAGGGAGGGGTAACAGCAAACGATGTATCAGTGCTTGAATACACTGGATGCAACGGACACAACATACATGCCGCAAGCCTAAGCGAACTGAAGGCCAAACAGCGTTCGAAAGTCGCTTGCCGACCCAACCCAGCGGCGGAATCAATCAGCTTTTGTACAGCGGGAGACCTCAGAGTGGAGGTGCCCCATATCCTACTATATAAAATGCTCAAAAAGCCTTTAATCCTTGGGGTCGGTGGCCGAGGTACATGCGTGTTTAGTTGAGTAGGCTGATCGAGACTAAAGGCCCAACAAGAGCGTTACTAGCCGCCAGAGCCAACACCTGTTAACATCGCATTCGAGTTCAACGGATGGAACGAGGGTCAGGGTTATATCCGAAAGCCGTGAGGCGTATTCTTGAGGAGACGTTTTGGCGGGCCGAATGTTGGACAACGCAAGTGAAAGACTAGTTGCTTCTCCACGTTCTTTGAACCTAGGGTTGAGCCAAGCATTGCAGGACCATGTATCAGCTTTCGCCTAAGTCTCAGCCAGAACCTGAGAAGATGAATGAGAGAATAATGTGCTCTGGCTCGGGGAAGCTTTTCACGGCAAGTATTGTTGGGTTGAGTAGGTCGTCTCTCAGGTAGGGATAGTAGTAAGTAGTCTTGTCATCTCATTCAAGTGATTCGTGTAGCCGTCAGATGCGAGACCATAAGTGAGCATAGCGGTGCAAGCACGGTCGATACACAAGGACATCCGGTTGATCATGTGGACGTGTGGAGAGAGACTCGGGTACAAATTGGTTCCGTCGTCCCTGTCTCACGTGATAATGTCCACATCTGGGTCGACTCCACCACATCGACGAGCGACTGGTATCTCAACGCTAACGTCAACCCAAGCCGCTTGCATGTTTTTATCTTCCACATCAGTTCTTGCTATCAAGCTGCTGTATGTGAGCCAAGGACCCATCACTTTTACCATCTCGAGCGGTACTGGCCGCGATCACGGTGCAACACATCCCTAGAACCCATAGACTGGGATCGGTTGAGATTCTCAGGCACCTAGCCCGACCGTTCTACCTGCGCGCCCGACTACTTCCTGCTTCGGTCAAGAATCTATTTGCGTAGACTATGGCGTTCAGTGTAAGTCCTAAACGCGCTGGCTGTGGGGATGCAATGCTGAGAGCTTTATCCCAGGGAGACTTCAAACCTTATCTAGCAGACGGATCCAGCACGGTAGAAACTGCAACCCATGCTACGGTACTATGTAAGCACTTTGCCTTTTGCACACCGCATCGGCTCACACCGGCCAAAGGTAATGAATGACTCAATCGATCTGTCACCTTCCCACTAGCCTTCTTCCTCGGTATACAGACTTCCTAGTCTACATCCAATATCACACCACCCACAACTGGACCAACTGCTCCCGTATCCTTGCCCCTGACGTGTCCCTCACCAGTTAGTAATCACTCCGCAGCCCATGTCTCCACGACCTAACGACGTGCCTACCGCAGCGAACAGGTCCCGCATGATACAGCCTGATCTGAAGATAACGAGCAGGCGATGGCTCATGACGAACCTCTACGATGAGCTAAGGCTAGCGCGATGCCAAGGTTGTGGTGGCCGCCTCGTAAAATTTGTAGGCGGCTTGTATCCAATCTTATCCTTGCGTGCTCACACTCCCAAAGGTACACAACACAACTCACTGGGCGAGCGCAAGCGTGCTGGACTAGCTATGTGGAGTCCAATTTTGTCGCATTGCTCCCCTCTCCGATGGAACATTGGCGTGAAGGAAACGGGTACTCCTTAGGCTGTCAAGATACTTCGAAAACCAGTATACTTAGCCTTTGAGTTTTTATCTCGTACCCTGCCGGTCGGCTTTAGCAAGATCTCGGCCAGATACCCGTGCGCTCTAAAGCTCATCAAAACGTGGATTGCGTCCTCCGCACCGAACGCAGCGGCAACCTACTCCGAGAGCTCAGCTGTCCAACGCAATCCCCTCGACGCCGTCTCGACCAACGCTTCCTGGGCTCATGGTACGTCTTCCAACGGTCATCTGATCAACTCGTCTTACAGCATGATTTTTCTAGAGTTTTAATGCGTCTTTTCTCCAATCCTCGCCCCTCTGGCTGCCGAAGACACCACAGCCCTCGGACGTTCCCGACCTATTGCCCGATCGTGTCGTTCATCGCCGCCGTATGCGCACGTCTAACGAGTGTGCCACTAGTATCTCGACTTGATTCAGCTATTCCTGTGTTTCCCGATGACGTTGAGCTGCTCATCACGTTCCACTCATCAGGTCCACTAATCGAATCAAATGAGTTTTAACTTTGATGCTGACGTCATTTGTTTAGGTACGTCACGATCATCGGTCCGGGAGAAACTGGACGCGGTGTTGCACACGCTATTGCTATTCATCTTGCCCCGTACAAGTTAGGACTCGGGGGGCGGGATATGGCGGTTGTCTTGCCAGGCACAGAAATGAGTGGGTGGGTTAGCCCCTGGCATCTGGATGTGTGGGATCTTGTGAGTTTCCGCTCATGAGTCCCTCTTTTCGTTCTCTACTAACTCGCATGCCAGCGTGGCCAAGGTCGAAATTCTCTGACCCGTTGATTGAATCATAACGTATCCTCTACGGCGTATCCCAATGCGCATCTCAATTTAACCGACTGTCGTTTTGTGGGCAGACAACGAATGGAAGTGTCTACAGACGGAAGGTTAGCGCAACGCCAAAGTCTCTGGCGTCCGGTTCGTAGAAATTCGTGGGTGTCTTATATCCGATCTCTTCTTGCATGCTTACGTTCACACAGGTCACACAATACAACTCGCTCTGTGCGCACAAACAAACTGGACTCCCCAATCTCAAGCCATAATCCGTCGTAATCCTCTCCTCTTCGACGGAACATCGATGTCAAGGAGTTTCCTGCCGTCGGAGTACCCGGAAGACCCGTACGCTTAGTTTTTGACCTTTCACCTCCTCCCCTGCTAACGAAACTTTAGTGACTAGAGCGGCGTTTGGCGAACTCTCGACTAGAGCTCGAATGCCCTACGGCTTATCATAGACGTCGTACTCCGAGCCGAGTGCTGCAGAAATCAATTTTCACTAGAGCTCGGCCGCCCAACACGAACTCCTGGAAGTCATTGCGGCCCATGTCTCCTGGAAACATCTTGCGTTTTCCAACCGTCATATGATTGATTCATCCCACAGGCCGCTTATTTCGAATTTCTACAGCGTTTTTTCTCCAGCCATCGCCACCCTCACTGCCGGAGATGAAGTTGTTCTCAAATGCCCCGAACCCGCCCCAGACTTGATTTAACTGGTCGCGTGTCTCCCAGAGGATGCTAACTCGCTCACCACGTTCCGCTCATCAGGTACGCCAAGCAAATTGGTTATCTTAAGTTTGACGCTAACGTAACATTTTCAGGCACCTCCCATTCATTGGCTCGAAAGAATTTGGATGCCGTGTTGCGCAAACAGCGGCCAGTCATATTACGCTGTCCGCGTCCAAACTCGGAGAGCAAGGCTGGCGGTTTTCCCACCAGGCACGGCTGTGAGCATGTGGGCCAACCTCGAGATACTGGTGATCTTGTGAGTTTCCGCTCGTCCCACTTTTCATTCTTCACTAACCCCCATACCAGCGTAGTCAGACAAAACCACATATATACCGAACGGTTCATTATACCCCCCATGCTCTATCCTCATTTCACGCTTCATCCCAACCGGATGTCGTTGCGTATACTCGTACTGTATTTTATACAGCATATAATCAGATCTCATTCCATATTTGATACGCTCACTTATGAAGTGTCTACCTTCTATTTGTTCACCGAATTGTGCGTTTGCGATCGTCAAACACGATTATGCGGTATTCCGGAGTGTGATCGATCCAGATGAACATCTATCCTATTGAGAGTCAATACACGTTGCAGACCAGACAGAAAACAAACTCGAATAAAATAGAAGTAATCTGGACTCGGCCTTTAGGAACCGGATCAGACGCATAAAACATGATACGTTTTTGAGTTACATACTCTTTTTATGACTATATCATCCCCTGCTTCTATGTAATTACACTTTTCCGGTCGACACCCAATATTTGGGCTTGAGTGGCTGCTGTCACGTCCCTGTCGCGCTTGGAATGTTTGGGTGTCCTTGGACCAAGCGACCTCGGAGAGCAAAAGCCTATAGGCTCCACGGGGAGCACTTGCAGAGAAAATCTGTCTTGACAAATCGATTCGTACAGATATAATCTACATTTTCTCAGAGCGGATTCGCCAAAAACGGCCTCACGGGAGAGCTATTTGGGATTTACGCTGCAAAAGACCGTCTATGGCAGTGTAGTCACAGACCCTATGTCACATGCGATGGGTTTCGGGTGCATCTGCTTTAGGTGATGAAAGACACACAGTAGGCGGTAAGAGAGATGATATTCTATGTACGAAATGTAGCGCATATATACACTCTTTGAACAAAACTACAGACAGTACAAAAGATTGCGGTACACAATAGTATGGAATGTATAAAGGAGCGCAATACACAATGATATAGAAGACACGGAAGCTTGCTTATCTGCATCGGTAGGAGATGAATTGGGGAACTGTGGAGGAAAGTTTTCACCCAGATCATGCACGAGTTGTGATAAAGAGAACATACCCTTGGCTAGTCCTAGCTGAAAAGAAAAACGGAACCTCAACTATCTTTTTTTTTTTTGGATCGATAATTTATTGTCAGATCAAGGCATAGCCTTATGTACCGACACCAAAGACAAGCGGAGGCGCTATACTACGTGAGAGAGAGAGAGAAGCCCGAGGGGCACCCTCAACTATCTACTCTTCGGTTCTACCAGCCGATACATAAGGCTACGCCTTCATCTGACAATGAGTTATTGATTACAGAAAAAACAACACATAGTTAACGGTGGGCGCCGTCGTAAAATATCCTCACCTAAAGCTTCGGTGGCATCTCCTCCATTACTGCGGTTGTCAAAAGTCCGTGCGGATCAAACTTTTTCACGGACCAAATAACCAAAATTAACAATTCGACCACTGCGTACCGTACAAGACACGTAAGTCTGAGGAAAGTATACCATTCGATGCGCGAAATTTGGGCGAACAGTCTGATATAAGCAGCATTTCAATAGCGTAAAAAATGACCCAAGTCGAACTTAGGTCAATGAATGCGCTGGATCTTCGCAACTAAGACACGTCAGTCGATTCTACGAGTACGAGCGAGTAGAGGAGATAATAAAGTATCTATGTACGAGCTTTCAAAGACTTAGCTTCCGAACTACGGCAGAAACCGTGTACGTATCTGACGGTGAGGCAGACCTCGAGGTGTTTCAGTGGAATAGCAAATGACTCCATTATGAAAATTTTGGAATCACTGTGTGTAAAGTTACTATTCCAAACAAGTATCTATCTGGGTATATAGATGTCCGTGAAAAAGTTTGATCCGCACGGACTTTTGACAACCGCAGTAAGTTGTCGATCCGGAGCTCTGAGATCAGCCACGTGATACACTCCCACACCCAATCACGCCTCAAGGGTGCCAGCGCCTCACCGCAAACACGATGTTCATTTCAACGACTGATCTCTCTACAGAGACTTCGACTAATAGTCTTCTATACCACTTGAATATCTCTACAACTTACGGCTGACTGTTACCTCGCCACCATGTTCGCAAAACTCAAACGTGGCCTGCACCGTCTTAAACGCTCGTTCGTCAAGCCATTCCGTGGCCGCAGTCGCACCCGCGACCCCGTACAGAGCATGCGTCTGGACCCTATGGACTGGGATGGACTGAGGTCCTTGACCACGTCGCTCGATCAGACAACCAGCATCCCTCGACTTCTAGTCACTGCGGTCGCGAAACTTTCGGTGTGCATCGAGACGTTCGACGTGAGTTTTGAACGGGCCAGCCGTCACACGAGATGCTCACCGCTGGTGGATAACTGAATCAGGATGAAGCACTAGCTCATAGCGAGTACGGAAGCCTCCAAGCCGACCTCAACGATCTGTTCCGCGAACTGTCCAGCTATCTCGACGGAGCAGTATTATCAAGCGCCGGACGAAGCAGAGTCGATGATCTGGCGCGGTATGTCGCGAGCATACAGCTTTATCGCATTGTTTCACTGATTCACTCAAAGATGCCTGGATGACATGGTCCGGCCCATGCGGCTGAAGCGAGGAGAGGACGAGCCAGGAAGGGACGACGAAATCAAAGAAGGGATTGACGAGATACTGCGAGGATATGGCCGTATACGAGTGGTGATCGCACGATTCGTGGTATGTCTCCAATAAATCTACTCGAGCAATTGGCCAGGACTTAACTTTGCTCAGCTGAGCGAGAAAACGAAATGGGGCGGATCAAATGGGGTGGATTATGTAAGTAACACGCCTACTGACATCCTGAGATACGACTAAGCAAAACCATTTGCCACAGAGTGACGCTCTCAGTCGCCTGCCCCAGTCTACAGCGGCACACTACAACTCTTCGGACTGCTACAGTATTGGACGGAATGGGTGTACACCAGGTACATGCGTTAGTGTCTTACAGCAGCTACGGATCTGGGCATCCTATAACCACCACCACAAGCTGTACTGGCTCGGCGGCCCCCCGGGGAGCAGCAAGACGACTATGGCGTATAGCTTTTGCGAGGAGCTCAAGAGTGCCGGCAAGCTTGCTGCGAGCTTCTTCTGTGCTCGATGGTCGCCCGAGTGCCGCGATGCCAGGACCATACTTCTCAGCATCTCGTATCAGCTCGCTTTGTTTTCTCGTCCGTTCCAGTGCGCGATCTCGAATGTTTTCGACCAGGCTGTAGATTTGCAGAATCTGTCTATCCAAGATCAGTTCGAATGCCTAATTGCTACACCTCTGAGAATGGTCGGATATACGTTTCCTTCCGGTACCGTAGTTGTGATAGACGCTCTGGACGAGTGCGAGAATGCGGAGCTTGCTAGCCAAATACTTGGTGCCCTCCTGACTTACGGCTCGAATCTGCCAGTCAAGTTCCTCGTAACCAGCCGCATAAAATCTCACATCACGTCTTGTATGCAAAACCAACAAAGCGCGGACGACGCACTTCTTCAACCAAGTCTGAGTGCGCTCGACTCTTCGCTGGTTCGAGAGGACATCAAGACTTTCCTGGAAGCAGACTTATCTTTCACAAACCTATCCACGGTTGATCTCGAGCACCTCGTTAACCTCTCATTTTCATCGTTTTGTCACGCAGCAGTGCTTGTCCGATATATTTTGCATGGATACCAGTTGGGCAGGACCGAACGTACACGGAGACTGCAACAACTACTCGATTCCTCTGCTTCACCGAATAGTGCGAACAACGAAGGGATGGACTCCGTATACAATGCTATGCTTGAGGCAGCGCTAGAGGCCGATAGCTTCGGGGGTCCAGAGCGGGCAGAAACGGAGAGATTTATTTGTATCGTTGTCTGCGCACGCGAGTCGTTGGCAGTGGAAGCTATAGCCGGCTTACTTAGCATCAGCGTCGCAAGGCTAGAGCGTTACCTGTTGGAAGCCTCGAAACTGCTGCTCCAAGTGTCGGAAGTGGGGCGACTGGTGACAACTCGGTACGAGTCTTTCTCGGGATACCTAGTCGACCAGGGTCGCTCTGGCAAATACTACTGTGACTCTGAGCAGTGCGGCATCTGGCTGGCGCAGACTTGCTTCAGCTTGATCAAAGGATTGACATCTAAACATCCCAAACCAGATCTTGAGATGGAGATACAGCGGGATAACTCAACCTATCAAGCTAACCGTATCCTGAGTGTAGCATCTCAACACTGTCTGTATGCGTGTCGTTACTGGAGCGTGCATGCTCAGCTGGTCGAGCAGTCCGAACCGAAACAAGCGCTTGGGAAACTCAGGCAGGTCCTGGACGTATCGGTCACGTCATATATCGACATGTTTTACACGACGCTTCTAGAGTGGGCGCTGCGCAACGCCACGACGGAGAACGTAGTCGATAGAATGGCCGAGGTACTTGGAACGGTGGCTTGCGCTCAGGAGGGTCTGACGCTGAGCGAAGTCAACGACTGGACGGGCGATGACGCTGCTAAGCTGATAGACTCGCTCGCACCACTACTATCAGTCTCGGAAGAGGGGAGGATCGTTCTCTTACACTCTTCGTTCTCAAGCTACATGAGTGACGAGGCCCGATCCGGCGCTTTCTATAGCAAATTCAAGCAGTACCACACAAAGTCTGCGCAGACCTGTTTCGATTTGATCAAGCTACCATATCCACCGTTCAACATCTGTAGCCTTCCATCGTCATACCTCCTCGACAGTGACGTTCCCGGCATCCGAGAAGCAGTTAGCATGAGAATATCGTCGAAGCTACTCTACGCGTGTAAGAACTGGGGGCACCATATAAGGCTTGCCGACTGCTCTGCAACTCTGTTTGCGATGGCGCACGAGGTAGTAGCTACCCGTTTGCTGCTTTGCATGGAGGTACTGAACCTGAGGAGTGCAGACAGTGAAGGGAGCCATATGCTGTTTGAACTGCACAAACGGCTGCAGGTACGCCACCATACGAGCCTATGCTGACAATTAGTTAACTCGGTCCCAGACAGTTGAGTGTGAAGATACCACACGACATCTTGTACACGACGCCTGGCGGTTCATGAAGCAGTTCTCAGAAAGCTCCGCGTCCCAGAGTACGCCTCATCTCTATATCTCAATGCTTGCCCTGTGGCCAAAGGATAGACCTGTATCACGGCACTACCTGCCGAGAATGATGGGTCTAGTACAATGTGGAGGGAGCTCAGACTACCCTCCTGACAGCGAAGATTCTGTGCTTAGCTCAGGTGCTCAGCCCGAGCCAGGTCATTCGAGCATGGTTCATTCGGTCACGTATTCACCAGACGGCGCATACATTGCTTCCGGCTCTAGCGACTACACTGTTCGGATCTGGGATGCACGTAATGGGCAGCCCGTTGGCCAGCCGCTCGAGGGTCACAAAGATGCAGTCTCGTCAGTTGCCTACTCGCCTAACGGCTCTCACATTGTCTCTGGCTCATGGGATACCACTATCCGCATCTGGAACGCAAGAACTGGGCAGGCTATAGGACAGCCACTCGAAGGTCACATGGACAAGGTTCGGTCAGTTGCATACTCGCCTGATGGCGCATACATTGCCTCTGGATCTATCGACAAGACAGTTCGTATCTGGGACGCACACAGCGGGCAGCCCATTGACCAACCATTTCAAGGGCATACAAGCTCAGTCTTGTCAGTCGCCTACTCGCCTGATGGCGCTCACATTGCCTCTTGTTCTCTGGACGATACAGTCCGCATCTGGGATGCAGCAACTGGGCAAGCTGTAGGTCAGCCACTCAAGGGTCACACTATGATGGTTGAGTCAGTTGCATACTCGCCTAATGGTGCATATATCGCGTCTGGGTCCTGGGATGACACGATGCGCATCTGGGATACAAAGACTGGGAAGTCAGTAGGCCAGCCTCTTACAGGTCACACGAGTGTGGTTCATACAGTGACATACTCACCGAACGGCGAGTATATTGCGTCTGGCTCTCATGACATGGCTATACGCATCTGGGATGCAAGCACTGGACAGTCCGTGGGTCAACCACTCAAAGGTCACACTCGTGCGGTTAACTCAGTTTTGTTCTCGCCTGACAGCAAACAACTTGTGTCTGGCTCCGATGATCATACTATTCGTTACTGGGACGTTTTTGGCACATCTCCAGCGGAACTACTAGCCCAAAGGGAGTCAGCGGTAATACAATCGATTTTCAGGCCACTTGATCGAGGTTCGGGTAGCACTCAAGGTATGTAGCATGAAATTCGTAGGTGTTCCAATGAGTTGACGAGCTATCTCTCAACCTTTGGTTGAATCTTTGGTCTCAGGCTCCACGTCTTCACTAAGCCCATGCAATTGTGAGTTAAACGATGACGGGTGGCTAATTGGCCGAGACCGAGAGCGAATGGTGTGGGTTCCCGGAGGTGATCTCATGTTGGATCCAAGGAATCTGTTCGTGATTTCTTCTAGAGGCAGGTCATTTAAGCTAGATTTTAGGGGCGCACAACTTGGAGAGAACTGGCAAGAATGTTTCGATCCAGAGAAGCAGGATGAAGACTTCGGGACGTAGCATGTATGCCATCTTCCGTATCTCGACATGATACCGCTTTGCTTGTTTTGTATTCCATAAATGGCATATGAACAGTCCTCACCATACGTCCGATATACTCAATCATAGTATATAGACCGGCTAGAATCACAACCTGAAACGCAATCTTGCGGTTTTCCCAAGATTCACGCCATCATGCGGGTTTTTGAGACTATGGTTGTTCTGAAGTATCAGCGTTTACACCGTTGAGAAGGCGAGACCAATAATGGTTTTGCGATAAACGTCGGTCCTTGATAAGATGTAATCGTCCGGGCGCAATCTTGCGAAAGGTAGAAACCAACGAATATTTACTGTGAACCCGTACACACCAGATCTGTACTAGACACGCCCTTCAATGGTTCTGATGATTACCTCAAAAGAGAGAACTCTGTCCCTATCTCTCCATACTCGCGGCCCACACTCCTCCTTCATTGTTTTCCCAACCACTTTGTTGGAGGCAGTGGCGACGTGATTGTAGTACTCACGGCCCTGGCGCCCACAGCCATAGGAAGAAGTAACTGTAAGAGATGAATCAGTGCTCGAAGACACCGGATGCAAGGAACAGAATACACTTGCCGCAAGCGTAAACGAGCTAAAGGCCAGACAGCATCCAAAAGTCCCCTGCCGACCCAACATAGCGGCAAAGGCAGCCGGCTGTTTATACAACAGGAGACCACGAAGTGGAATCTGCCGAATACCCCACAAGAGAAGATGCTTAAAAAAGTTTAATACCCGGAGTCAGTCGGTGGCCGAGATACATGCGTGTCTTGTTGAGCAGGCTGATCAAGACTAAACGCCTGATAAGAGCGCTACTAGCCGCCAGAGCCAACACCTATGAACATTGCATTCAGGTCCAACGGATTGATATGGGATGTCGAATCTGCGCTGTGCCTAACGAATGTGAAGCTCAGCAACGAAGTGGGAATCGAGCTCATGTATTAGTGTAACTACCTAACGAATGTGAAGCTAATACATGTAAAATGAGTAAATGACACATAAACGACAGAGAGACAACACAAACCTCAGCAACGAAGTGGGAATCGAGCTGAGGGACAAAAGGACGAGAGATAGAACTATATATATCGAACGAAAACCCCTAACGGGCGGAGAGAAACAGAGCCCGAGCCGGCGTTTCCCGATTCGGAAGAGCCGCACCTCCTATCCTCGGCGGTCAGCCTAGGCCGCCGGAGGGTTGGAGCCATCGCCGATGACTCCGTCATCCAACACGGATGGGACAAGGGCGAGAGTTATATCCGAAAGCCGTGAGGTGTATTCTTGAGGAGACGTTTCGGCGGGCCGAATGATGGACAATGCAAGTGGAAGACTAGTCAACTCGCTTCTCTATGCTGTCTGACCCCAGAGTTGAACCAAGCGTCGCAGGACCTTGTATCCACTAATGGCTGAGTCTTAACTAGAACCTTATAAGATGAACAAGAAACCAATCATCCCGTTTGTCCTGGCTCCCGGAAGTCTTCCATGGCAAGTAGTCGAGTAGGTCGTCTCTCAGGCCAAAGTAGCAACAAGCAGTCTTTTGATCTCCTTCAAGTGAGTCGTGTAGCTGTCGGATGCAGGACCATAAATGATCATAGCGGCGTAGAGGTGGTCAATACATAAGAACGTTCGGTTGACCATGTGGATGTGCGGAGAGAGACTCGGATATAAATTGGTTCCGTCGTGCCTGTCTCACGTGATAATGTCCACATTTGGGTCCACTCCACACCGCCGAGCGACCGGTATCTCAACGCTAGCGTCAACCTAAGCCGCTTGCATGTTTTTATCTTCTACATCAACTCTTGCTACCAAGCTACCGTGTGTGGGACAATGTCCCACCAGTTCTGCCGTCTCGAGCGGTACTCGAGTCAGTCTCAATCGCTCCGCAATCATGGTGCAACACATCGTTAGAACCCACAGACTAGGATTGTTTGATACTCTCAGGCACCTAGCGCGACCACTTCGGCTGCTCGTGCGACTACTTCCTGCTACGGTTACGAGCCTGTTTGGGTGGATCATGGCGTTCAGTGCAAGTCCTAAACACGCTAGTTGTGAGGGCGAGATGCTAAGAGGTTTATCTTACAGGACTTCTAACCTTGTCTAACAGACGGATCGAACAGTAGAGACTATAACTGATGCTGCGGCGCTCTGTAAGCAATTTGTCTTTTGGACACCGCATCGGCTCACTCCAGCAAAAGGCCACGAATGACTCCGCTGCTTTGTTATCCCCCTGCTCCTCGTCTTCCACGGTATATAAGCTCCCTGGTCTACAAACGATACCACCCATAATATCCACTACTGGATCAACATTTCCGGTATCCACAACCCAACGCCGTTGCCTGCCGCAGTCGAATTCCTGGCGTAATACGGCTCAATCTCAAGATAGCGAATAATAGACGGTGCATGATTGAGGTCTATGACGAGCTGAGGCTAGCGCAGTGCGAAAGCTGTGATGACCGGCTCATGTTTGCATGTCTACGCTCCCGCAAGTCACACAATACAGCTCGCTCGGCAAACGCAGACGCGCCGGACTAGCTTGTTCTGAGTGAAAACTTGTCTCATGGCTCTTTTTGCTTCAACTGAACAGTACTGGTATGAAGGAAACTGTTGTCCGCCAGGCTGTCAAGATAAAGCCAGTATGTTTTTTTGGCTTCCACCTCGTATCCTGCTAACCAAGCCATAGTGACTGAAGCTGTTCTTTGTGGAATCTCGACGGGACGCTTGGTTGCTCAGTAGCTACTCAAACTATTGAACACTTCGCTCGGACTAAACGCAGCGGGAACCTACTCATAGGGCTCAACCATACAACGCGAACCCCTTGGCGTGATTTCGACTAATGTCTGCGAGAACAACCGTACGTCCTCCAACCGTCATCTAATTGACTTATCTCACAGAGCACCTCGTTTTAGTTTTCTATCACGTCTTCTCTCCAATCCTTGCTGCTCTGGTTGCCGGAAACGAAATTGGTCTCAAATATTCCGAACCCGTCGCTTGATCGTCTCATCTGTCACCACCGTGTGCCAACGTGCGCGAGTGTGCCGCTGGAATCCGGACTTGGCTTAGCTGGTCGTGTGTCTCTGGCAAGATGCTGAGGCGCTTGTCGCCGTTCGTCAGGTTCGCCAAGCAAAATGATTGTTTTAGGTTTGATGATGACGTCATTTGTTCAGGCACATAATATCCAGCGGTTTCGAAGAATATCGACGCTACCATGCTGCGCAAGGTGCGGTCATTCGTCTTACGCCGCACACATCAGGACTTCGACGGCTGAAGCTGGTGGCTGCCTCGCCTTGCACGGATGTGAGAGTGGTTCAATCTCTCGATGCGTGGGGTGTTGTAAGTTTCTGCTCGTCCCACTTTTTATCCTCTACTAACTCACATACTCGCGGAGTCAAGAGCAGGATTGCGTAGGTATCGAACGATGCATCATACCCTTCACCGCCTATCCCCATCTCACGTCCCATATCAACAGAACGTCGTTGTGTATACTAGTATTCTGTTTTATACAGCATACAGCCTACCCTCGTTCCATGTCCCGTACACTCATTCACGAAGTATGAACCCTGCAATCAACTCTCCAATTATTGAATGAGTCGCAGCCGTGCAATAGCGAATAGCCTCTGAATGATTATGCGATATTCAAAAGTGTAGTTGGCTCAGGCTGGCATCCAGCTTATCGAGAGTCGTTACTCATGGTAGACCAGCGACGAAGACAGATCTGAGTAGAATAGTAATGATTTAGGCTTACTCTTTAGGAAAGAATGTCCATTTCCAGAGTATTCGCATAGGCTCTACCAAATGCGCTGATATACCGCTATCCTACTTAGCGCCAATCATTTAATTGGCGCTGATCCAGCCGGGAGCTCCGGTGACTCCCAGCCTTATTTTCCATGAATACATTCGAGCAGTGACTAGATCGCATGTTTTTTGATTAAAAAGCGGTAGAGACTTACTGAAGATCTTGGTGTTACTATACTCCTCCTTCTCGGCATCAGATATTGGTTTCATTCCTTTACGACGCTTGGTGTGTTCGCGAGGATCGCCAAACCGAAGTGACTTGCGTACTGCATAGCTGGCTGCGGTAGAAGGCAAGATGGGGATAGACAAGACAACGGCAGTGTGGAGAGATCTCATCGTCGGGAAGCCGGGGTCAGATGTGGCGCGATGATGACATCAATCGGTGGCAGTGCTGGTCACGCTTCTCAATCAACAGGGTCATACCAATAGGGTCTGCATCAAATAATTCCTGACGAAGCCGCAAACATCCTGAACCTCCCCACCACCGCCGATCCGTCAAACCTGCCTCGACACGCTCCGGTAACTTCTGATCTACTAGGAAACCTTCGACTTGGTAGAAGGGCTGGTAAACCAGTGAGATCATCCAGAATTGAGGTCGTCTGTCGAATCCCAGAAGCAAGCTAATCAGGAGCCGACATGGGCTCGAGCGAACGTGTGCGAAGCGTAGGTCCTACATCAATCTAAGTGGTAACTCCTTGCGACTAACTCGCCCTCTCTCTCTCCTCACGCTACACATCACCTTGTGTTCAAAATTCCCCCCACCTGCGAAAATCTGCGGCTATCGTCTCACAACTTGAAAGCCTTCGCAAATATCTGACGAAGAGAAGGGTTGGTGCTGAAATTCGTTCATCCTCGGCTCATTCGCTTACGAGCTTTTTGTGTTTTGTAGTTGTTCATCTGTCGGATGCGGAGCTTACAGCTCTCGGGTTCCTTGGACCTGGTGGGTAGTACTTTGGTCCCTATGCACATTCGTCCGTCACTTATTGTCACGCCCTTAGCCGCTGTTCAGCAAGTTATCGAATTCATTGCGGTGGTGAAGAAGTCTCCTGAACAGTTCGAGTGTGAGCGTTTTCATTTCTCTTGTTTCGTCTAGTAGCCTTGCTAACCTCTCGAACAGGGGTTACCGTGTTCCAGCTCCAGTGCTTCCACGCCCATTGGAACTTTCACCCAAATGTTCCTGCCTTCCAACGTTTGCCCACGTCCAGCGAGGTTACACTTCCCTCCCATCACTCCGCGCCCACAGCCACCGAGCCAGACCTCGTCTCGGCCTTTGAGCGTGTCCACTTCTACACTGGTATCTCCGAAGGTCATCCTCTTCTCCTCCAACGCTCCGACCTCTGGACCCGCCCATTCGTCATCCCTGGAGGCAGATTCTCCTCCATCCCGGAGAAGACAGTTCACGGAGTCGTCCACCCGATCCTCAGCAACAAGTTCTGGAAAGAGACGGTCGCTCCTGAGATCATCGCTCTGCTCAAAGATCAGAGCCGTGGAGTTCGTGTTTCAACAATGTCAACGGTGCGCTTCTCCACCCTAGACGAGAACGGCCAGGATATCTTCGACAAACACATCGTGCTTTGGATCTCGGTTCATCCTAACACCACCAAGGAGACTGCCTGCCGTGACGCCAACGCCGATATCCTCACTATCCTTGCCAAGCACGGCATCGAGGACGCAGCTGTCCACTGGATCGAAGGAGCAGTAGAGCGGCTTGGGGGTCCGCCTCCCATGATGCACGCTGTTCGGGACACTACCGACCCTGTTGAGCTCAACCGATGAGTCTTCTATACATTCTCTCGTATTGTCCTTTCCTCTTCTTGATCACTCTCTTATCTCTCTTTTGTCTGACGTCGTATCACATGCGAAGAAATCTTCGCCGCAGTTTCTTCTATATCTTCTATGTGCCATTGTATCTTATGTATATAAGCCGCGCTGAAAGCGACCTGAACATATCATCGGCATACACTCATCTATCTCTTTGAGTCTTACATCGAGCTCAATCGCTTCGATGACTACGCTAAGTTTTATCTGCATTATCATAACCTTGATTCAATTTAACAGACCCGACGCACTACATCCGCCGAGCTCTGACGGCCGTCCTTGGCACTCTTCTCGCCGCAGAGCGGCTGGCAGGCAGCGACGTGGAGGGCTCCCTCAGTCTATACTTTCATGAGGGCAAAACCCCGAATGGCGAGAAGAGCACGAGGTTCTTGGCCCTAACAAATCAGCACGTTACCTCTAAGAACACCACAAAGGACTACCAGTACAACGGCCGGCCCGATGCTCCTCGACATTGCACCTTCAAAGCTGATGGCAAGCTGGTCGCGATCTTGTACCACTGTAGGAAGTCGCGGGATTTCAGCTAAGTCCCTGCGGGGATTTGAATGAAGTCCTCGACAGGACTTATATTCGGGCCCGCCAGGACTTACTAGAAGTCCATTTTCAGGGCTTCAATTCAAGCGTAGAAACATCA
>WSTH01000711.1:0-19354 GCA_019616345.1 Ceratobasidium sp. 395
AGGGCCAGAGATTAGATTAGATACCGGCGGGTAATCGCGCATATATTGTCCGTTAAGGCATGGTTATCGTACAAACAGTGTAAATCAACTAGTATTCCATCTGTGGGCACACCCCAAGCTCCCGGTATACCTCCACGGATTCGCATATCCACTTCGCTATGCCCATTGTCATAAAATTCAAAGCACGCGGTACGAGTAGGCCGGCGCCGACGACGAATTTGTAAGTTGCGCTCATCTATAAGGAACACGCTTGAGATTTTTATTCGTTCGTTAATACACCACTCACCATCCATGCGAACCATATTGCACATTGAAACGCGAAGTACTTGAAGAAATGACGTACTCCGAACAGGACCCAGTAGTTGTGTCGCCTGAAATTTGGCTTGAACAAATCGGTTATGTCGGACTCTTGACCCGCCTCCTTGAACGAATGTCCGCTGGGAGGATCGGCCGACAACACAAGTACAATCACCATAGCGGTAATCATCACCTGCAGCAAATATTATATCAGAGGTATAACCTGAAGGTCGCATGAGGTTTACGTACCCAAACGCCGGTGGATTTGCGAATCCTGATGGTCTCTTCCTCACGCTTGAGATTCGCAACAACCTCCCAGCGGCCGTCGGACTGGTTCCATCCCGATAGCGCCTCTGTGATCGTCACGAAGTTTGGCGGGTTGTCGTTCTTTTTGCCTTGAACGATAAATCTCAGTCGCAGGATGCTACCGACTGGATGAAATAACCCTTACCATTGACGATAGGGGATGAGCTGTAACACTTGATTACTGATTCCGTCCAATTCGATGAGCCAACGATTATCTTGTCTTCATGTACCTATTCGTAGTGTGCAATAATTTTGGTTAGTCAGAGTCAGGACGCATTGAAATTCAACGTACCGCGATCGCTCGAATAAGATGGTTTGGACTCTCTATGTATGAGTTGTTCAAACTAGGTTTTACCGGGCTGAAATATGGGAAACTTACCATGACGCATCAGAGATACGTTTCCCCCAGTGCCATCTATTACGGGCAGCTCCCCACAAGTAGTGCCCCCGAGCGTCAGTCCGCCAGGAGTTGAGGCGATGGGAACAATCGGCGAATAGTCGGCATCATCGTTGTAAGGAAACTCTTTCATGCTGGTTAGGACCGGACCGTCGTCTCCGAGGTTGTAGAGTACGATTGTGCGATCTAACGTCGATACTGCAAGAGCCTTTTCGTCGGCGCTAAGTACAGCGCGTCCTCTAAAATGCTGAAGTCAGATTTATCTTGAGCCGCCTGAGTCATTCCACTCACACTCTGCAGACGTTGTGATTGGCATCTGGGCTGATTCGTTTCATGATAGAAACATCGCTCCAAACACTGATTCAAATCCAAATGTAAGTCTGAGAACCTATCAGTAATGCAAACCACTTACTTCCAACCCGACTCGGCGTAGAGGATGAGAAGATTCTTCGTGCCCTTTTCAGTCGGATAGAAAAGTAGCCCGTGTACGAGCCCGCTCTCGTTATTGCAAGGGCCCTTGATCACTTCCAGGTGCCTCCAGTTCGTATGGGTATAGTGGCGATCAGGGTCGTTGTGAATAAAAAGAGAGACAGTGTTACTGTGCCCTACGGCAAGCAGATGCCTCATTGGATCGAACGCTAGCGAGCGAATTTGTTGGTTGAACGGGGTTAGAAAAGGAGTCATGGTCACAGGGCTATCGTTCTGCAAGCAAGTAAATATAACGGGACTCAGAGCCAATCGTATTTACGGAAGGTATGCCGACTTACGTTTGTTGGGTCAAAACAGACGATGTACAAACAGCCGTTGCAAGCTCCGCAGAGAGCGCTGCTTTCGGAGCACCAGATCGCAGCCAAAATAGAAAACTGGCCTTCAAACGAAAGTTTGATGACGACGTGACCGTCGCCAACTGCGACGAGGAGCAGATCGTGGCCGTTAGAAGTAGCAATGAGACGGGAACCCTTCGGCGAGATGGCCAAACAAGTAATTAAGCCTTGCTGATGACCTTCGACCTTCCAAGCAAAAGTAAACGAGGCGTTCATGGCGGGCAATAGACGAGAACAGGAGAGAATAGACGAGACTGGACAAGGATGGGGACTCAATGGTGGATGAGGCTACTCGACGACGACGGGAGCCTAAGTATTAGCCATGACACAATGGGCGACGTTTAGAGCCGGAGTCAAACAAAGGCTTGCGAGCCCACATGGGGTCGGGTCCGATCGTATATTTATTAACAAGGAGTCTACGAGAATATGAGAATACCGTTTGACAGAAGAAAGAATGCGGTGAATCAGAGTTCAGCGCGGAAAATTGGCACCATCAGAGCGCTCGTCGAAACAGGTACTGGAGGCGACTCGAGGCTTTCCGAAGGCGCAATTATTACGTCTAGAACGGGTGGTACATCGGGCAAAGAAGCGGGCGGACTGTACGAGACCTCGTCGTGCGTGGCGACAAGGGCCTCGCGATCGGCGGTAATCTCCCGAACCTCTTCGATTCGACTGCTGAGTTCAAAAATGCTGGCCAATTCACCCGAGGTGTCTGCCCAGTGCGAATGCTCAGTGAGGAGCGCCTGCGCAGCTGGGGCCTGAGTTCCCGCATGCGGGTTCAGTTCCGCTCGTTTAATGGCAATCTAATAACAAACATAAGTCAACGAATAACGTAGATAGAAGGCTCCTACCTGCGCTTGTAACTCATGCAAGGCAGCCAAGCGAGCGCGACCTTCCTGGTCGTTCTGTGAAAACATTTCGGCTTCGTGTACCATCCGGTCAATGTCGCTCTTTGCTAATTGATACTTCTCGCGAGTTATTGTAATAGCTTCGGAATTGCCACTAAATCATGCTATGAGTTAGACGCTCCTGACACAAGTTGAGTGCTCACCTATCTTTATCATAGGCAACCACAGTGAGTAAACCATTCGCATCTATATCAAAGGTAACCTGGATTTGTGGGACCCCACGCACAGAAGGCGGGATCCCCGTTAGCCTGAATGTTCCCAAAGGTACGTAGGGTCCCAAGGGCTCGGCGAGGTTGGGATCTTCTTGTAGGACCTCAATGAGAACCGTTCGCTGGTTATCGGTAGCAGTCGAAAACAATTCCGATTTTTGAACCGGGATAGGAGTGTTTCGAGCAACGAGCTGATTGAACGCCCCACCTAGAAAAGCTTTCATAAGCACAAATGCAGTTGTATTACGGCCGTTAGCTTACCAGTCGTCTTGATACCCAAAGTGAATGAGCAAACGTCGATCGGGTCCATGTCGTCGTCAGGCGTCATCCTAGCTAAAATACTCCCTTGAACAGCGGCGCCGTAGGCTACAGCCTCGTCGGGATTTATACCCATACGAGGCTCTAAACCTTTGAAATAGTCTTTTAGTAGTTGACGAACGATTGGAATTCTCGTTGAGCCTCCAACTAAAATCACCTATCAGTCGTGTGCGCATAACTTTGTCAGACACGCTAAAAGCACAGAGGAAGAGTACTTACATCATCCACATTGCTAGGGGAGAGGCCCGAGTCTCCAAGTACCCTCGTAACGGGACCTAAAGTCCGTTTGAAGAGATCGAGGTTTAGTTCTTCGAACTTGGCCCGGGTCAAAGTGGCGGAGAAATCGTTACCGCCTTCGAGGGATTCGATCTCCAGCCTCGCCGTGACCTGGGAGGAAAGCGTTTGCTTGGCCTTCTCGACCTCTCGTTTCAGCTTTGACAACGCGCGCCTATTCTTCAGTATGTTCGTCTTGGTGTTCTGGTAGTATTTTGCCGCGAAGTAGTCGATAACTCGATTATCGAAGTCCTCCCCACCAAGGTGAGTGTCGCCCGCAGTCGCTAAGACTTTGAAGATTCCATCGTTTGCTTGAAGCAAAGAGACGTCGAAGGTTCCACCCCCTAGATCGTACACAACAATTCTAGACTCTTTACCTTTAGGGGTAGTGCAGTAAGTCATACGATGGACAATTGACCACTAGGAACGCCGTACCTCCTTTCTTATCGAGCCCATATGCGATGGCAGCCGCAGTCGGCTCATTGATCATCCGAAGAATTTCTAGACCCGCAATCTTGCCAGCGTCCTTGGTGGCTTGACGCTGTTCGTCGTTGAAGTACGCCGGGACCGTTACGACCGCATGCGTTACCTGATGTCCAAGGTACGCCTCCGCGTTCTCTTTCAGCTTTCGTAGAACCATGGCCGATATCTCCTGAGGAGTCTTAAATATAAAACGTAAGTATGTGCGAATATAAATGGTTGAAAACTTACGAAAATCTTGGGCGATCCCCGGAAAATGATCTCAACCGCTGGCCGTCCATTCCTGTTGACAACTTTAAAGGGCCAGTGTCGTATATCTTCGTGGAGTTGATCGTCGTCGTAATGGCGCCCGAGAAGTCGCTTTGCGGCAAAGACAGTCTGCGATGGGATAGAGTGGAACGCTTGTTTCGCAGTATCGCCGATTCTAGGGGAGGTTAGATATCAACACACATGGGGTCACATGATTGATACTTACAATCGCTCGTTGTCCGTGAAACCAACCCAAGAAGGGGTTATGCGATTTCCTTGCTCGTTTGGCACAATGTCAACCCGATCACCTTGGTAAATTCCGACACAAGAATAAGTAGTGCCGAGGTCAATTCCTATCACGGTTCCATAGTCTGGCGAGTCGCGTACGGAAGCAGCACTCCCCAATACAAGGTAGAATAGGGTGAGGAGCCAGATAATGCGCATAGCAAGTATGGATGTAATACGTACCGCGATGTGCGTTTTAAAGTCGAGCGCAGGCCGTCTAGTTGGTGCCCAACAAAGGCTAACTTACGGGGTTAGATGCGGTGCTGAAACTTGGCGTGTGGTTCTCGCAATAATTTCAGCAGTCGTGGATCAACGGGTTGTATTTGGCATTGATATGAAAGACGGAAATGGATGTACATTGGAGGCGATAGATTAGACGCGTTTACGACGTCAGAAACCAGAGGGGTCAAGCAGTTCTTGCGGAAAAGAAAAATCATACTGTAAATCGCGGAACTCGTACAGGCTTTTCTGAACGTCGGTAAGGGTTGCAAGCCAACCAGGATCCATGCACGAGATAGGTAGACCAGGTATCCTAAGCTTACGCCGACTTTCAACGCCAGGCACATCGATGCGCCTTCGGACTTGGTTACCCTTGCTCCCCGGACCCTTGAACCGGTTATAGTGGGCCAGGTCCAGCTGCCTATTACGGACCGAGATGAGAACCCCCACGGACATGATCAACGCATAAAAGTGCTCACCGTTTCAAATCGGTGACCTGCTGGGATAACTGGACTGGGCGTTTTACGACGTAAATCCCGCGACCACGGGTAAGATCTTCCTCGTCCGAGCTCGTCCCTTCTAAACCTAGCGTCTCGATCAGGCGGCCATGTCGAGCCAGCGCAGGTATTGCGTTGATGATGCGCAAGCGGTGACCATATAGCTGTAAAAAAGCGAACTTAAATATACATTATATGATATGAAATGAATGCTCACAGTCCGCTTCCGAGTGCCTGCGCTAGACGAAAGAAGACGTCGCGCCTCCTTCGTGATATATTCGGGGATAGTTTGGCGTCGATATCGTGCACGTAAATATTTTACATGGCAGGTGGCCATCTCATGGATCTGATCCACCTCGCAAATGGAAGGATAATCCTTGAAAACCTGAAGGGCGACAATTCTTGCCGCGATTGCATTAAACTCCGATTTCTCCGACTCATCCCACTTTATATAGAACGCGGCGGCAGTGGGAGCGGCGACCTCAGGGGGCGGCCCACCAGGTAAAGGGGTTTTATTGTCCTTCAACTTCAGGAGTTGACTGAGGATTAGTCGAATATAGCCCTTTTCGACGCATAGTAAGATACCTAGACCACGAATGATAAGACAACTTACTGAAAGGGCAACCCGCTGTTTTTCGCGACGTCGCGGACCGTCAGTACAACAATAATCATCGTCCTGATTCCAAGGGATCCCCGAGTCTGCCGCCCGCTTGCCACGTTTTTTTCCACGCCGATCTGCTTTGGCCTCACGTGAAAGCTCCTCGAGGACGGCAAGAAGGGCTTGCTAAACAGGAGAGGCAGGGAGTTTCAGTTTATGACCGAACTTACAATACTGATAGCATACCTGAGTTGCTTTATCAGATTGTTTTGAATATATATCCTTGAGCCGTTTTAAGTACGCGGTTTCTCCAGGTGTTTCTCCTTCGAGCTCGTCGTCACTGTCAGACTGGTCCGGCATGTTTGCATCTTGACCGCCCTCTGCGTCTGGGGGAGCCGGAGCTGGCGCCGGACGGGCCGATGACCCTGTTTTTGTCGACGATTTCGCCTGGGTCGGCGATCCTGCCCGAGCTGGTGATCTCGCCTGAGCCGACGGTCCCGCCTGGGGCGTCCTGGCCCGAGCTGACGGTCCTGCCTGGGGTGTCTTGGTCTGAGCGGACGATTCTGCCTGAGCGGACGACCCCGTCTGCGTCGTCCTCGTCTGAGCAGGTGTTTGCGGTACATCCGCATTACATCCGCCCTCACCGGCAGACGCAGCCGTTTTAAGCGTCTCTGAAACAAATTTCTACATGACTCGTCAGCTAACTCTGCGGGCTTGACATAAATATAGTTCCATACATCTCGTGACCGATGCCCCCCCTCAGAACCGTTGATGTTTTGCGACAGACCTATGAGAAGGAGTATCTGTGTTACGAGTATCTGAGACGAGCTGAGTAAAGTAGAACCAACCGGCGGATAATTTAGGCGGTGCTGGCGCCGAGCCACCAGGTGCAGGCCTTACTGTGAAGGTCGAAGCTGTAGACTTAGGGGGCACTTCGCGCTTGCGCTATGTGTTCAAAATCCAGTTAGTGATACCAGAACTACTCCTGAGGTGCGTACCTTCTTTGAAGGCGTCCCTGCGTTCATCTCATCCTTAATCGCAAAAATGAGTAACGGAAGCCGTGATGGAGAGGGAAACATACCTGTTGGTCGGCATACGTCTGAAGCTATAGTACGGGTAAGTATAGTTGGGAGCCCGTTTGACGAGCAAACGCTGAACTTACATGTTGTGCGTATTTATTGTACTTGGGGTTACGTGGGAGAGACATCGTGGTACTAAGAAACTGAGGAAAGAATGTGTGAAAATCGGAGAGAAAATTCAAGCGAGGGGAGTAAGTGTGAACGCGAACCAGCGCGTATGTTAGAAAGACGGGAGCGTAGATGAATGATATACCTTAGTGGCCCGAAGGCCGTAATATATACCATGACTGAGCGTTTAGGAAAATCCAAGGCCAGACGCGCGACGCGCCGAAGAAAAGGGCGCGAGAGCTAGAGTTTGAAGTACTCATGAAAGGAGTCGATGGTACCGCGAAATCAAAACAGAGTTTTGCGCAAAATTAAAACAGAGTTGTGATAGTTGGGTCGAGATTGGGGACTGGTGCCGGCGCTTCTGGGGCTGATAATTGTGCTTGAACCAATTACGTTGTGGGGCACGCGTGGGAACTTAGACAGCTCGATTTATTTCTACTCTCCAGGATTTGTCGAACATTTAATAAATTGTTCGTTTTTGCGGCAGCTATGTTAAAGTAGAGTGGCATTTTTACAATACATTCGTGAAAGTACATTCTGTCTCAGTATGGGAGCTTCTTGCTTTGCCCGTATGGATGATAGCGCGTACTTGGGGAGTTGAAGCGATGCACGAGTGCGCCGCTGGCACGGCTAGGAGCAGGGGAGGAGTACGTGATTGCAAGGCCCCCACTGTTGTACGGTGGCTCCGGATTCGTAAGGTTCTGGGTATCGATAGGAGCTGGGGTATGCGATTTTTCGGAGCCTGGTGGACGATAGTCGTCGTGGAGATCGAAAGGGGTAAAGTCCTTGCTCTCAGCTGGTCTGCCAGACGGACAGGAGTTCAGAAGTCGCTCTGTTTGCATAAAAAACATTGCACTTACTGAGTGAAAACGTCGGGCGACATGCAAGACTCGGAGTCGCTGTCGTCGAGCTGGTCGCCTTGGGTGTCTTGGTCGCCTTGATCACTGGAGCTACTGAGCAGAGCGTTGGAGCAGTGTCAAGAACAACTTGACAGTACGTACGAAGAAGTGCTGTCCCCAGAGCTATCGTAATCCCCGCAACCTGAACAACTACAGTTGCAAATGCAATTGCAATCGCAAATACTTTTGCAACCACATCTTGAGCAGCTACAAATTTCTTCGTAAGAAGGAAAGCGATTGACTTGGAAATTATCGCTGTGCCGGTAGATGACGTATAAGATCGCGTAGAGAATAGAGCATGCATACTCACATCGACGACTCAAGGCTGTTGTTAAGACCAGAGTCTGAGGGCATGTCGTGAATGATTGATAGTTCGTCGTCCGTGTCCGAACCAAAGTCACTAGCTTGATTTAAGTCGAGGGGAAAAATCCTGGGAGACTGTAGAATCAAGAGAAGCGTAGCAGCGTCAAGAACCGGGCGATCGTCGTCAGAACGTCCGGACTCGGTTTCAAACTCAGACGACGCTTCTGAAGATGCCGATATCGAACTACGAGGAGATTGGGTGGTGGGGCCATGAGGCAGAAGGTCGTTGAATAGAGACATGTCAGTTGTGTGCGATGTGGGCAAGCTAGCACACATACCTATATACGATCTGGTGCTACGTCCATGGCTACAGCCCCCTCAGAGTTGCTCTGAGCCTTGTTCAAGCAGGTGCCCTAGCGCGCAAGTTCGTAAAATGAAAAACGGCCACATGAACAGTCTATTCAAGGTAGAGTTCAATCGAGACGTAATTTCTGCAAAGATGAGCAACTATCTTTCTTCCGACGAAACAGGCGGGAACCCGGATGTTCCGTTATTCAAAGGAGGGAGGAATGAGGTTTTGGTGTACCCTAGCATAGCTCGTATGTTCGTGGGTGGAGTACTGAGCTCACGACAGTAGGGTGCATGGTCTCGAAATCCCATGGATCAAAACACTAGAGCCACGAAGGTAAAGGAGTAATGCTTGAACTTCTGGACATAGGTATTCGAGCGCCGGGGGGTGTACGATTGGGTGATTATGGTAAGGCAAGGTATGGTGGTGGGTGGTAGGGTGCTCGTTATGTCACTTGACAGATCTTCATAGATTGATCTAATCTTATCTACATCAAGCATCGGTTGAAAACATTGGAGAGTTCATATTATATTTACAAACTGGCCTGAAACTTCAAACCAACACGTCGCAGAATGGATGACAATCTGGGACGCGGCCCAGGTTTACGTATGTCCAGATTATGAGAGATATAAATAGAGGTAAAAATACGTAGAAGCACTACCAACAAAATTTGAGACGAACTAAACCTGGACTATATAATGACGGTACTCACGTTCCACGAGCGCTCAATCTTAGAGCATGGCCTTACATTAGGCGGTCGATATACCTTTTTGAACTGGTAGAAATGGGTTTTTCGTTCGGATCTCGACTGTGAGGTAATATTGCCTGGTTTCAGAATCGTTAATAAAGCATATGCACCTAAGTCAAAAAATACCTTTCAAATGTTCATGTCGGACGCGGCTATTACAGTAAACGTTGATGGTGGTACAACCAACGGCCGAAGTGAGAGCCGCGAATATCATGTCTCGATCAGCCTGCATATAATAGCACGCATAAATATCCATAAGATCCAACAACGTTGAAATTATGCGTACCGCTAAACCACGCGTACAGTATCCTTCTACAGCAAGTCGTCAGCAAACGTATACGTGAAGTTGCTATATATAAAAATGCTGACCGTTTTCTAACTTTTGAAGGCATGTTCCGCTCTGTGAAAGTACTGCGATCATTCCGTCGAGTGTGCCGCAAACAACGCGAAAATCACCAGTCACCGCAACCGGAGTATAGGGCTCAAACCTGTGCCACTCGTGGCCGCTTTCAAGCGAATATTTGCGAGTTAGAGCGGGAGTTGGTCCTTGGGGCGAAAGTGGCCAGATAAAGATCGAATAATCTAGCGTTGAAACAGCCACAAAAGAACTATCGGATGATACCGCGGCGGCACCGCTAGGTAACAGAAAGGCCGGTAAAAACGCGTACTATCAACCGTATGTATGACTCACATTCGACAGGCTCGGAGTCCCATATCAACCAGCCTGAGTTCGCCCCTTCCACGCCAGATCCTGTCACAGCAGGTCAGTACAAGCAAAAACGATAAGTGTCAGCAGTTTACATTACACCGGAATCCAGCCCCAACAGTAGAATCTTTTCTGCTCCAAGAAAATGTAACGAGTTCACCCCCGCCGAGATACCGCCAATTTTTGTGGCGAATATGTCAACCACTTCCCAGACGTGCGTACGGTACTCGCCAGTAGCCCATCGCCAGACAGAAACATGACTACGGTAGCCCAATGCAATCATTTTGCGGTCGCTATCGTATGCAAGGGCGCGAACTGGTGAGACGATGTCGCTTATAAGCCCCCTGATCTTAATCCTATCTTCCTGAAGAAGAATCAATCAACGTTATGTGCATATCTTCGAGGAGTGGAGCCTACATCTAGAGCTGGATTAGTTATAAGGGTAGCAACATACACAACTCCATTGAAGCATCCCAGGATGATCTGGAAGTCCGTGGCCCAAACAACGGCAGTAACATGGTTCGTGCGATCCATTCGAACATGACAATATACGTAGTCTCGGGAAGTACGTTGTATCAAGAGATCGCCGTGATCCGAAGCAGAGCAAAGCCAGCGTCCAGTCGGCGAAAGAGACAGGGCCGTTGGTCGCCCACGCTGGCGGGTTTTGATAGTGAACAGTTCTCGGTATTCTAAGCAAAGGTCGGACATGGGGTAGGAGGGTTGCTCTAACTCATTATACAGCTCAGGTATATCGTCCGTATGCAAGGTCTTTCATAACCTATTTAAGAGACATTGGATTCGAACAGAGCTGGTTGATCGGTGAGACAAAGGTGCGCTTTAGGATTGAGTGCAAGTAAATACAAGTAGACTCTGATAGAAACCATGGCCCTCACGCGTGAGCGGACCCCAGCCTGAAGCCGCAAGAGCGATTCACGGGCCGGAGCAAGGAAGAACAGTCACGGGAAAAGTTGTGCGCGATGTAATGAGAACATGGCGGGCGCGCAAGCCAAAAACGCGCAAAGGGAACGAGGTAGACGGAAACAAGCCGAGGAACTCTGCGCTTGGCGCTCAGGCAAGCGCCAGGCTGTTCCTGGCTCGGCACCGAGTATGTATCCGCCGGCTCCAAACCAATACCAAATCCTTGCCGCAAAAAACGCGCATTTGAAGATACCATGCGAACACAAGACAACCCGTTGCACATGCGTACAAGTAGAGACCTATAAAATGACGCCAACCGAGCTATTTGTTTGTAGATGCGATTCGCAAGTAGACACGAGTAGACGCAAAGTAGACGCAAAGTAGACGCAAGTAGACGCAAGTAGACACAAGTAGACACAAGTATACACGCAAGTAGACGCAAGTAGACGCAAGTATACACGCAAGTAGACACGCAAGTAGACGTGATTAGAAGCAGGTAGACGCAGGTAGACGCGCAATAGATATGAATAGACGCAAGTAGATCCTAGTAAACGCAAGTAGATCCGAGTAGACGCGCAAGTAGACGTGATTAGGCGCGCAAGTAGACGCGCTAGTCGACCAAGTAAGTAGACGCCAGCAGACGCGCAAGTAGACGCAAATGGGCGCCTGAGAATGTGCGCAAGTAGGCGCACGAGTGACACGAGCATATGAAATATATGCTGATGTAGATACTCCTAATCAGAAGCTGGGCGGTTGATGTAGACACACAATATAAGTTAAAACAGATTGCATCTACTTGTATATACTTGCAAATCAACGCATATATAGACCAGTCGAACTCTTACTCGCGCATATAAGCAAGTTGCGCCTACCGACCAATTACGCCAGAGAACAAGGTCTAGAACACTCGTCAGCGCTCTTTGTCCGAAAAAAACCATGCTCCCGAGGCGCTCTTTGCATGGCTACGAGGTGGAGGGGACATTGCGCTAATCTAGTTCGCAAAATGGAAGGAGAAGGGGACAACGAATTGAGTTTTGATCGGTAAATCGGACAAGAGGTAACTCACAAACGCTCGAGGAGTGACTCTCATTCCAAGAGGTCATGCCACGAGGCTAAAACCTCGGACCCTTTCTGGCCCCGTTGTCCCCGGCGATGTGTTGGGTTTTGGCAGAGTCTAAGCTAGATGCTGGCGCTGCGGTCGCTGCTGTATAAATTTAGCAAACGGCTGTTGGTTAAGACCCAGATCCTCTCGTCTAACTATACTTTTATCAATCACACCGATTCCCCACTATGTCATTCTCTGGGAGCGACATCGTAGAAGTGCCATCGTCTCCGCGTAGGCTGATGAAATTCTACTTCGCTGAGCTCGATGCATCTAGCGAGGAAAGCTTTAGTGATAGGTCGCTAGATTCAGATGACCCCGATTGGATGCTCTCACTGTAAGTCAACCGAAATGGTTAGTTTGAGTGAAGTTGACAATGATACAAGTGAGCCGAGCCTTCTCTGCCTCGACCTTATATACGGATTTAAGAAAGAGTTGTACTCGCCTACGAACAAGCCCAGCGCCGTGTACTGCAAGAGTTGGGTTGAGTGCTCGGCTTGGGAGTCGCGGGACGGGATAGTTCTGAGGTGAGATAACTCACGGAGCAGTTTAGCCGTCTCGCTAATCCGCTGACAAGTCCCACATCTAGTGATCAAGGCTCTAGCGACGAGGCTGATACGCCCAGCAGTTGCACGTCTGGCGAATACGACTCTGACGACGAGGACGATAAGTCGCAATCAGACTCGCACTTGGATGCGTCTGAGGCAGAGGTTGATGGCCTTATCCAGACGGTTGAAGATACCGAGATGTTAGATGGAGAAGAACCGACGAACAAGTCTGATCAAGATACCGAAATGTCGGACGGGGAAGATTCTAAAGCAAATGAGTCGATGGAAGAGGGCGAAATTTGACCTCCTCAAGTTACCTCCCTTCCCCGCTCGGTTTCTTACACGGACCTCACAACTAAGTACGTGGCCATTGAATCAAATGTGATTTAGATCTAATACGTCTCCGAAAAGCCCTCCTCAGACTCCATCCAATAGACTTAACAACTCCGGTTCTCGTACGCCGGCTACTTTCCCTGTCTCTCATGTGCGTTCGACCGGTTTGGCTGCATCGCGGTATCGGTCCCCCTCCGTCCGCTATCTACCTTACGAACGAGTCGTACGACCCGGCGACTGGCAGTGAGCATTTTGTACCTTTGAATCTTCATCTCGCTTAGTTCATATCATCAGTGGGGGGAGGTATGGCGACATAACCTATATGGGACTCCCGTCCTACCTTGGTGTCTTGCAGCAAATCGGAAGCCAGTGGTCGTTTTCGCGCACAGAGCCTCTCTCTACCTGCCAGAACCGGAATGTTGGTGACATTCACTTTATCCCAGGTGAGGTTAGGGGGTACGCATATTTTGTGTGCTGTGCGATAAGGGAGTGCAAATCTGGGCGTGGTTGGGTCGCTTGGAATCTTGGAGATCGCCATCCGTCATATTCTGAACTTATGCTATGTCACTACTCATCCAGACGTGCCCCTGTATGGGTATTTATGCCTGTCATGTAAAGAGCCATGTAAATAGCTTGGCTACGGTCTTTGTATTAATACGAATGTCTCCAGTATTTATTCAATCTTCATGCCACAAATGGTCCGACGCCGGTCTCGGTGGTAACCACCGCGCCATAATGCACTTTGGCTACCCATCGGACTAAATATCTGAGAATACGCATATTGGGCCCTTTACTTTACCTCACTCTTTATTTCCTTAGCTAGTATATATGCTGTAGTCAATTCGTCCTGCGCCGAGTATATTTGAACCTCAGTGCCACTGACAGGTACTTAGTGCTAATGTATCTCTGTTGGTACTTCATGTTCGTGCGATGGGTATCTAAAACATCGCTAAAGGTGGGTGATTTCTTGCCTAGAGTGGGTCGCGGGGCGCTCGAAGATTCGGAAGCGCCGGAGGCCTAAGCATGTCCAAATAGAACACCGACCCGTTCCTGCGGGGTTCTTGGCCCTGACTTAACCTACGGTGCCTCGCCCAAACTCAGCCGAACCGCCGAATCTGGCCAATCACTCAATCACATATTCTCTCGACTTGACGTAAAAGTTCTGGAGCTCTCTACAACCACTCCGTACCGTAATGTCACTTGCTGGGCTGTTTGCTGGGCTGATCTTGTCGTCCTCGCTGAGTTTACGTCGAACGATCCCTTGATCGAAGTGCCTTGGCGAATTAACAGCTGAATGGCTATGGACAGCTGAATGACTATGGACAGCTAAATGGCTCGTACTAAATGGCTTGTACTAAACGGCTCGGAGAACTCTAACATCCACGTGTTCGAGCCTACGCTTGAGCACGTTACAACTAGACTATTGTCGGCCTTGGATCTTCACACAACTCTCGGATTGATCTGCGTTCTTGGGTTGGAAAAGTTTGGCAAACTCTCGCGCTCGGTCTGAACGTTCTAATATCGGAAAAGGTCGGTAAACTCTCGCGCTCTGTTTTGGCGCTCCGTCGTACGTCCTTATTGGCAAGGCGATTGAACTTTCGTACTCGCTTGACTCTCTGTGCTTTGTGTATCCTTTGTGACATAGTCTAGCTGCCTACTCATCTCGATCTCGAAACATCGATTGCATTCGTTAGACATGGTGGCCGTCAAAGTTATAAATTAACCTGCTCGGTGCGCATTTTAGCATCACAATCTCGCCATGTCTACTGCTCCCTCATCTTCTTTCAAGGTTAAATACCAGCGACTCCACCAACGAAACTCTCCTCACATATCTAGCGTTTGCGCAATGGCGGTCTCTGCCGGTGGTCGATGGATCTTAACCAGCTCCAACCTCGAATTCTGCCGGCTGTTAGTTGTGACCGACTCTTGGAACCTATCCTCGTACGCGGTTGTTGACACGGAAGACGTCTGGGCGACATCCCTTGTTTGGGCTACAGGCCTCTCTTTCTTTGGTGGCTTTAGCGATGGCCGCCTTCGCTTGGGGCAACTTCAACTACATGAGGCAAGTGGCGTGTACTTATCGACTGGGTAGCGAGCTGACAGAGAGTTGCTTTAGGAGGAGAATGTCCTAACGCTTAAATCGATGTACCTGTCTGGGAAACTCTGGCGACCTACCGTGGCAGGGCCTATCACGGCAATTGCCTTCAACGCGCCTTTCGAGTGCCTTGCATTCTCGACCGCTCACGATGTGACCATTTTGCAACGTATTGGCGCAAACAGCATCCGGAATGACACTCCTGGCGATACGGACTTTACGGTGGTCGGCCGCGTGGAAGGCCTCTCGTCCGTCACTTGTTTGGCGCTCTATGGGTCCGTCAAGCTTAACCTTGTGGTTGGTTCTCGCTCTGGCTTAGGGTAAGTACATCTTTCGATGGGTCTTATTTTTTTTTGTTCGTCGCTGATTGTAACTTCTAGTGTTTACGGAATTTATCTTCAACAGTCGCTCATGATCGCAGCCAGCTACGACCATAAAATGTACGCTCCGATTCATGTCGTTGTACCTCCGCCATTCGCTAACATAACTTGCACAGCGCTCAATGTGCGATTTCTAAAGGCGAACATTACCTGGCCGTATTAACACCCGAACACAAGCTAATTTATTGGGCCTTGGAAGAGTCTGGACCTGTTATGCACAATCCAACCATTTACGACTTCTCCAACCACGAATCCCCACTCACCCTTTCCATGGCTATCACCGACACAAACAACATCGTCGTAGGGACTTCTGACGGGCGACTATATTTTGTTGACATCATCGGGAGAAAGAGGTATGCGGGCAAGGGTTTCAGTACGTGTTCTTTTGCGGTTTCCGAATTATATTCTCACCATACTATTTGCTAGACAATAGCAATAAGGTTCAAGCTATCGCTGTAAGCCCAACACGCTGTTCGCCCTGGTAAACGATAACTAATGTTAGACGCTCGTGTAGGTATATGGACAGCAACTATATGTCGCAGCTACCCCTAACACTGAGACAACGCGTCCCGACATAATTTCGTTTACCAACGATAAGTATGAGTTTGATATTAGTGAGTATCGTCTCAAACGACCTCGCGCAATTGTCTAACGCCAAGGTTTAGGGAACGCCTCGCCCGTTCGGACCAGCCTGCCATACATAGGATTTTTGAAGCGAATGGAGGGAACAGGATCGATGGGCCCAGGGCCTACAATGTGTTCCCATCCCAGGCGTGTCAGCTATCTACGACTGTTTGTAAGTGCGCCTTCAGGTTGCATCGTATCCACAACATGCACTAACGCGAACTAGTTCCTTTTTGCCATCGCAGTGGCTCTGGTGACTCTCGTATACTTGCTCTTGCACGTTTTTTTGTACTTCTTCTCATACTTCCTCTCGTACTTTGTCTCGTACTTGCCCTCGCACTTGTCCTCGTACTTGCCCTCGCATTTACCCTCGTACTTTCCCTCACACTTATCTTCGTACTTATCTTCGTACTTGCCCTCGTATTTTGATGCTGCAGGCTCCGAGGATCCCGCGACCGCTACTGTCAACAAGGATGCGGATACCTTTGGAGATAGACTTGCTTATGCCGGAGCTTATGTGGTAAGCTTCCGTTCAAAACCTGTTCGCCTGATTCTAAGACTTTGATACTAGATTAACTTTTATCTTCCGTCTTCCTGGGAAGCTCCTGCGAATTCTGTGCTGATTGCAGTTTTGTGCGTCTACCAGTTCTTCGAGAAACTGTTTGTCTAGTTACTGGTTTCAATCACTGTCCGTATTGCAAAGCTCGGTTGTAAATACAATAATCTGTTACGGGTGGAATGCATGTCTCTGGAGCTTGCGTTAAAATACTGCATAAAGCCATGGTTAATCACGTACCATATCGATATCCACTATGACCGCACATTCTCTTGATAACAGACCGCTTGGATCCTCAAAACTACACACCGCTACCTGCGTAACGATATCCTCCGGCTCAATTATATGCACATGATCTTCATCAAGCGAGTCGTAAACAAGGCCCATAACGTTTAATCGTTTGGTACCAACTGTGGGATGATGCCTGTAAGGGTCGTGCGCGGCATCCCCAGGCGAAAGTGGAATGAACGGACGAGCCAACACAATGATGCGGGGTTGATTCAACACCGAGTTTGTATCTTCGGGCTCCTGTAAGATCGTTTCGATGCGTCCCGCAACCGATACCAAGCTTCCTCGAGGCCGAAACAAAATAGCGCTATCATTCCTGGATTCCGTGAAGGGTTGATAAACCACATGCCCCCAGCGCAATTGTTCGCATACATGGAGGCGCCGAGTAAAATGACGAATTTTGTTCGTTTGCGTCCAGAGTGATAATGCCTCGTAAGTGGGTATGTCGATGACCATTGCCTCGCCTTTGTGTTTTGTATGCCAAGCTGTCGAGGCAGACCTCTCGCTACCGGCATATCGCGTTTCTAAAAAGCTTCCGACGATGTCTGCATAAGGTTGCAAAACCTCGGAGAAGTTCCAACGCTCGGTTGTGACTTTGAGATTAGCCGCCATTATCAGTTCTCGATGCAAAGTTTGCTCCAGTTGCCCTGCACCAAGGTGTCGTTAGGGCGGGGGCTGAGAGCCCGAAATTCAGGACATACCAATGCGTGAGTTTGTTGATATTTCCTCTAACATCCCGATAAACATCTCACAAGTGTTTTCGCTATATCGCGTGCTAGGCCCTAGCTTTCGTAGAAAGTACGGTATATGCAAACCAAGATGTTGAACGGGAGTAATGCTGTTGAAGGGGTAGAGTCTCTTCAAGGGGTTGACGTATTCCAGGTAGTGAAAGGTGAGAAGAGAGATGTCGTGGTCGGTGAGAGATTGATAAGATAGAATTCTTATCACTACAGACAAGTGGAGAAAATGATCAAAATACTCCTGAATTTCCGGCTCGACAGTACTACGAAGTCGGATTAAAGTTATCGGGATCGACACAAGAGCCAGAGACTTGTATTCTTCCGAAGCAAGTTTTCCGTGGTCCACCGTAGCAAAATTAATGGGCGGTTTCTTGAGCCAGCTAGGAATATTAGTTTGTTTCATATCTTTCTTAATTTCAGCCACCATTTCCATTCCAAGGATTGGCCCGTCACCCCCCGGTCGCTCAACCTCCGGAATTTCAGTAACCTTGACGTTTTTCTACGCCGGACTCAGAACAATCCAACATAACTTCATAGGAAACTTACTGGATGATAGTCGACCAGGCGCTTCATTAAGTCTGCCTTCTTATCCTCCCTTTTCCGCGGTAGTGAGAACCGATCGCATAGATTTTGTAGAGCCGGGACCGTCGATCCGTTAGAGAATGCTGAAGTCACCTTGTCTTTGGAGCGACTTAGATAGTATTCTGCCTTGGCTGTGGATACTGCGTAATCGCCCTCTGGTGTAACAGCCTTACCGTCAGTGTGAAGAATTCTATTCTGTTTACGCTACCATTATAGTAAAGCATAAGCTTGAGATCGACTAATTCAAGTCGTGATAATTAAAACACATACCCATTCGTTTAAATCGTCTATCATCCTCTTCGAGGCTAGCCCAGCCTCAAATATACCGTTTGATCTGCATAAAAAGCGTAACATTGGCTCCGGGAGTTTTGTTTTTTCGAAGTCTTCTTCGTTTAAATGCATCATCGCAAGAAGGCCCCAAGTCATTTCTTGGGTTGTGAGTAAACGCGACAATGGCGGTGGCGCTAGTGGTCTGCCAGAGCGAACGGTAGTACTGCATCCCATGTTCTCTCGTATTTGTTTTTCAAGTATGTTTTTTATCCAATGTAATGGAGCGATCGGCGTGTCTGCGTGGGGGTTATACCAAGGAAAGCGCAACCATTCAGTATATCGTACACCGTGCTCAATCCACGCCTTATGGCGAGCCTCTAGGCTTGAAGCGTTATTCCAAATATCTACATAGGTCGCATAGTCTTCCATTGATCTCTCGGAGAAGTGAGCAAGATTGAAATCGTCGATTCGACCAAGAACGGCGTCACAGAAGGAGCAGAAACGCGTGTGGGAGTGTGAACCAAGTCCAGCCCACGCCCGGGATGCCACAATGTCCATACTGGAGACTGGCGCGGCGCTGCGAACCTTGCGCCCATTCGGATATTTGTGTGTCTTAGAGATATAAACGCCGGGATTGTAATGTTCGCAGAGATTGTCAACGATTGGCCGAAGAAATTTGTTGATGTTATCTAATGTCGGCTCCTTCGGACCGGGTAACATGGCCGTCACGTAGATGTTCTTCATATCGTAGCGGACCTCGGGCGGAAGGTTAAGACACACCATCATTATTGTCAGAGCTCTCTCAATAAGGATGGTGATATAAGTAAAGGTATGGGCGACTGATAGCCCAGTGACCAAAGGATGTA
>WSTH01000712.1:0-19352 GCA_019616345.1 Ceratobasidium sp. 395
ATCGTAGCCACGAGGCGCACCCACAAGCGGGTCGCAACAAGACACCTCCAGCACAAGCGCGGAGCGTACCGAGTCCCTCGACGGACATAAGAGCGAGCTCACACCTTAGAAAGTACAGGGTTGTGACACGCCAGACGAGACGCCGGCCAAGCGGCCCGGGACGAGATCCAAGGCTGTCGCGGAGAAATCTAAGGCTGTCGCGGAGAAATCCAAGACTGGTGCAAAGGCGGCCAAGAAACGCGTGAGTAGAAAGTGATTTTTTTGAATGTATATCTGTTTTGTTGTTCCTCGAATCGTCAAATCCTGTTTGTACGCCGCTATCATCATTCGATGTCTGCCTCGTGCCAAATGAAATGCTTGTTCTCATATCCTCCATAACAAACCCGCGTGTGACGAACAACAATTAGTACATGAGCAAGTACAAACAAAAGAGTAAACGAGCATAGGACATAGGAGGAAATGTAAGCAGAAAGCATTCACATATAGTATTGGTTTTTTCTTTTTATGCGAGACAACTCGAGAGCATTCCAAACACAAGAGATATTTTGCTATACAAGGTCGAGAAGGCAATTGAGAAAGAGATGCGATATAAACAGAAACAGAAATGGATGAATAACATACCGATATTCACTAACGCGAACAAACGTATAATCGCAGACTTAATTGAAAATCATAATGTTCCTGCGAGGCAGAAGCTCCTCGTCTCTCTCACGGCAAAGGCGGTAGAATATGCAAGTGGCCACGCGGCGCCGATGCTAATCGTTTGTGTCGAGATCCCTTACGTGCGCTACATATGAAGTCATATGTCAATGGCATAAGCAGTATCGCAAAACAGAGAATAAAAGAAGCATAGGCATAGAGAAAGATAAGCAGAACGCATTCATATATTGTATTTTTTCTTTTCGTTTGTATGGTTAAATCGAGAGCAAATCTGAACACAAGAAGCCGATTCGATATACAGTTGCAGAGGGTACGGAGAAAAGATGAAAATATAAACACTGCGCGAGAACGGAAAATGCAAAAGCACATACTGATATTCAGATACCAACGACGCCTCCGTGTTCAAAGTCCCAGTGGGCCTGGTTCGTCACCGCTTCCCACGGCCTGGCAAAGTCCGTATATGCAAGCTGATCTTTGTTCGTCGAGCGATCGTAGCACACGGGCATCATGTGCACACATCCAAGGTCGCTATCCGTCTGAGGGGCAACATATCTGATGGACCACGGCGAAGGACGGGGCGGTCGAACGACTGGAACAGAGGCAAGACCGGGCGAGTCTACACGACGCGACACGCATTGGACTACCCATCGCAGCGCTCGGGTGTCCAAAAGGACTCCCGTGCAGCACAGTCTCTTCCGGTTCGCCGACGAGCTCCAGCGTTTGCGTCCAGGCGCTGATTTTGTCACGTCCTTGCAGAGCATCTGCGTCGGAGCTGACTTCGGACATGAGCGAGGGGGTCGAACCTTGGGTGAAGATCGTCGAAACAGGAGAACTTGAGCTTGAGAGCATCGAATTGTCTCGGGGGTGAGCGAACATCAAGGGCGGGGACATCGAAACACTCGAATGGGCAGGTGACGGATAGTTATGGACGGTCTGCACAGGCACGACCAACTCGCGAGTGGCCTCGCGGCCGACCCAAAGGCGCCAGTTGAGGGCTGTGCCAAGGGCGCACTTGCGCTTTCCGACCTACCAGACTAGGCTGCCCAACACATTGTCTTTTTTTCAAGTCTGACGCGTGATTCGTTGCCAAGCGGGCGAAGATGATAAAAAAAAACACCAGTATCGATTGTTGCACGGACATAGTTGACTCCAGAAGGACACTAATTTTGATAAACGTGTGCAAGCGCGTTACGCACACACTATTATTATGATTATATGTTATCCGGAACACCTAAAACCGCCGAGCGAGTGGGCGCATAATTATTATCATGCTGCAGGCGGGTTAGCTAGTTGCCTGTTGCTTCAAGATGATTATAAGCTCGGACGTTTTACGTCTCATGGGGGAGCGAATGCTACTGTGCCAAACCAGAGATGACGATATATGCTGCATAAAGTTGGCTGTGTCCGCCCTTGATATACCAGGTGAGCGATCATTGTACAATCTCTGCGCTGGTGCAGGAATATCCGCCGTGCGGATAATGATACTGACCACTATCTTCATGTGCCGGGGTAGGAATGTTCTGGTGTCGGAGATAATGATGTATGCGGCGTACGAATGGCTGCATATATCGGCCACACCGCGTGAAGTATTATGCAAAACCTTTGACATAGATGTTTCCGCCACGCAGATGATGATACAAACCACTATTATCACGTCCCGGAGGACGAGCCTTCTCTTGTCAAATTGAAGATAGTGATATGCGCCGCTTACAAATAGTTACAAGCGTTGGTTATACGAGGTAGATTGTTGTCGTGCAACCTCTGGCGCACCAATATCCGTCAGGCAGATGAAGATACTAGCAAGTATAGTCATGTACCAGGCAAGCAAGGGCTCCTGTGTCGAGCTGAAAATGATAATATATGCTGCATACACATGGCTCCATGTGGTGGCTATGATAGATGAGGTATCATCGTACAGGCTCTGGCGAGAGGATGCCCGCCGCGCGGATGATGGTACCAGCCACTATTATCAGTGACTAGGGGCACAGGAGCGACCACAGCAAACCGAAGATAATGATATATGCGCCATACAAGTCGCCGCATCTGTAAGCTGGCTACATGATGTAAAGTATCAAGTATCGTAAAACCTGTGGCGCAGATATTCTCGCCTGGCGGATTAAAATACTGCTCACTATCATCATATGTCAGGGGCATTTGCGCCCTCCTGCTGAAGATGACAATATGTGCGGCGTACAAATGGCAATAGCCGCACGCATTAGCTATACGGTGTAACATTATCGTAGAATCTTTGGCGTGGAAATGTCCGCCACGCGAGTGTTAATACTAGCCAATATTATCATGTACCAGGATACGTGGGCTCCCCCTGAGAAACGAATATGATAGTATATATGCCACATACATACCAGGCGCCATACACCCCCGCGGTCGCTCGATAACATTATCACAACAGATGCGGCAGGCTGGTTGACCCGCCAGCGAGATGATGATACAGCCGCGTTATTATCATATGCTAGGGGCGCGCTCGGCCGAGCGAGATGATAAAATGCAGCTATTATCTTTCACTGTTACCTTCTATGTGAGCGCAATACCTGCCGGAAAGATAATGTCACACCGCTCGCACCGGACTGTAGTACCTGTATTGACCCGAACAAAGGAATGAAAGCAATTGGTTTGTCCTGGCGGGTCGCAAAAATCAGATACGCGGGCTGCCATCATCATCTACCAGCACGCGGGTCCTGAAGATGATACCGGTCCGAAGTAAGTGGCAATTAAACAACATATTGCATACATATTTGTACATAAATAATCTAATTAGCTAGATATACCAACGCGGCACGCTATTATCATTTTCGCCTCGGTGTGAGGCGACGCGAGAATAACGGTGGGACACCCGATTTAGGTTAGTACGCGTCTAAATGCGGCCGGTTCATCAGCGCGCCAAACGTAGCGCCCAGCGCTACGTCAGTATCCTCACCCTTCGGTCGATGTATTTTCATCACTCTGGTTGTCGAGTGAAGCCGAGGGGTCGCGAGGATGATAATACTGCGCATGAGCGGCGAGTAAAGCATCTATATGCGCTTGCGATAGGTTGGATTGCAATCATCATCAGATGGGAGCAGGTATTACCATAGCCTGATGGCCGTATTATCATCGTCCAGCGCCAGCATCTTCGCTCCGAAGTCGGAGCGATGATAATAGCCTAGCCTTATGAGTGCATTGTATATATATCTACAGTTTTGTAATTGACGGGCAAATGAACGCTAATGGGCGGGACGATGGTCAGTATCATCATCTTCGGGTCGAGCAAAAAGAAGATAAACGCTCACAATATTATTTTCACTCCGAGCGAGATTATCATCAGCGGTCGAAAACGCCATGAAAATGTGGCGCGACACTGGGAGCGGACCCCCAAAACCGGTCACAGTGAGTGCCTACGACCGATGGTATGAAGATAAAAAGTGGGCTCGCCGGCGCCAGGGTGGGCCGTGATGATAATCGCGCCGGGAAGGGGGTCCGCCTGATGAAGATACCAATCTGACTGAAGCAGCTCTATTCACACTAAATCTTTCAACTGTCGGATGAGAGCTCCAGGGTTACACATATTATACCTGCCAGCCCACTTTGGTCAACAAAGCAGCGATTTTGCTCCCAATCGCGTCCGCCTCTGGAAAATCATCACCTCGCCTGAACACGATTACAAGCAGCCTCATGGTTTGGATAGCGTCGTCGGGCATATCAAGGGTACCCCGACGTGTTTGACGTAGAGAGTCTATCAATCAAAACGTTTTTATGTTCGATACAAGCGTTGGGAGGTAGGGAGTTGTTCGACGACACGTGACTGCGAGGACGCAGATTCCAGGCGAGTATGACATCATGCTTATATCAGCCTATCTTCGCGACGCGGAAACCACGACCGTCTGGATATCCGTTATACTTCAAGCTCCCACCTTAACACCCTCCTTCTGCTGGCTAATTTAATTTACCATGAGTCTGGGGATGTTTGAGCTGGAGGAATAAGGGTCGAATTGACAAGTACTAGGTGAGCAATACGTCCGGTGTACCTCGATGATGGGCGTTGGTTCGTTGACGACGAAGATCCTAGATTGCCTATTCGCCCTCCCATGGAGCTCCCGAAGCGTCGTTGCGTTTGCATGTCTCTGCCTGCTCCCTACGCTAAAGCTGCGTAAGCTGCCAACCGCTGGGCGCCAGACCGCCAGCCGCTATCACCTCGCTTCGTCATGCGGCTGTCCTGTCCTACCATGCCCCATGCGAACTTCATATGACCTCCATACGAGCACATTTTGTGCTCCTTCGTTCATCTCTGGGCCCCTCCGGTTTGGCCGGCAGCCATCGATCAGGAACAACCTACCTCTCGAATCTTCATGGTGGAACCCACTTTGGCGCCCTGCGTTACCCGGCGAGTAGACCTGGCGGTGAGCCTGAAGGGATCCATGTATGCGGCTTCTGACGCGGCGTCGGTATTGTGCGATGCTTCCGAGCGGCAATTGCTGTTTCGCAAACGAAGACCAGTCCAAAAAGTCGAGTGTCTTGTCGTTCACCTACCAGATACACGCCCCCACCGAAATATTTAGCCTTCGTTCTGAAGTTTTACCAGCCAGACTCAATCCCGGTTGCCAATTCCTCAGCGGACGAACGAAATGAAGTGATAGGGTGATTGGGCTTTACTCGTCTTTATGGATCTCGATAATCGCCAAACCTCCGACCCACTCCTACTCGGCTACCATTCTCGTCAACGTTTTAATGGCACCAAGCCCTTGATGTTGTCTACGGTTGAACTTTATGTCAGCCAAATCTCAACCCAAAAGGTGCACTCGTCTGTATTCGCTCGTCTATCGCGCTCATCAGCGGCCGTTGGTCGGTAATGGGTCAGGTGGATGTTAGACATTACTCAGTGTAACAAGGGGTTGAGTGGTCAGTAGGTTTTCGTCAACTTACACACCTCACTTATGTCTCTGATCTTTTGCCAGTCAGGGAATGAGGGTCGGATTTGAAGAGATGGGCGCCGCGGCTGCATGTAACGGATTGGTGCTTTACAGTCTCACTATTCGTGTTTCCATTTGTCGATATATGCGTAGGTTCGCTCACATCTTGAAGGTCTGGCCTTCCGCCTGTATCAGTATTTCTTTTAATCTACTCGGAATATACTACTGTTTAGACCGTCATCTACCGCGTCAAGGCACATGCAGTTTACTCCACTCTCTATATTCGACCGGATTAATTAGATGGTCGAGTGGTTGGCCTTGAACCAGTTTCAGAACCTGTCCCCAGATTCGCGCCAACGAGATAATACATGACGTAGGGCCTACCGAAAGAACTTTGATTGATAGACGGCCAAGTTTTTTCCGTTGTTGACTCAACAGTTTATTGTCCAACTTCGAAGGCACAGCCATATGGATTGACATCATAGGCAAGGACGTAGAGAAACTGAAGGTGAAGAAAAAAAAACAAGCAGGCGTAGAGACTAAGGGTCATCGTGGCTCATTCTTACATCTTGGTTAACACTCCGACATTTTTGCGCGTGCACCTCGCTAGATAGCACAACTACAAAACATAGTAGAAACGTCACGCCGGATGGTACCGTAACAAGGAGGCGATACCAGCTCATCTTCTGTGAGGCATTGGAATCGTTGTCGGACTCGCCAAATGCCATGACAAGGGTGCCAATAAGTAGCAAAAAGGCTGAAAACGCGGCGATGAACTCCGGAATTGCGAGAGGGAACGACCCGTACGGTTTCAACCGGATGCGTTTTGAGAGCGTCCGCCGAATAGTTATCCTGAGGTAGAGAACCAGCATAACACCTAACGTGCTCAGGCTAGACGCAAGAACAAAACATGCGCTCGCTCCTAGAGAACGCTGATTACCGCTAAGGCTCGGCAACGCTAATGCCGCAATAGCTGCCGCCATAAATGTTGAATACTATTGAACACACATATCAGAGATGCTCAATACTTGAGGTTTGCAAAAACTCACCGCCGTAGTCATGATAGTAAAATAATCCTACGTGGAAGGTTATTGAATAGAAGCTTGATTCGAGCAGAGCTGAATCACGATATCTAACCTTTATGATGTCCAAATGGGCACTGTCGTCCATTGCGTCTCCCATAGATATACTATAAACACTAAAGGAGACAAACAAGAGCCCTAGTAGCTGGTTGAATCGCTGAAGCTCGAAACCTTGAGCTGGTTTCGCATCATTGGTCTTTGTAAACTGTCTATAGTAGTCCCAAAGCCACATCATGATGGTTCAGACTAGGACAGCTAACATATTAAATCAGTAAGTAGAAATAGAAGTTTAAAGACTCACAGTACTGAATACTGGATTCCCTTGCGGGGTGGTTTTAGACCAAGGTATTTTTTCGGGGACTCTTAAGGTGGGTTACTGGGGACCCTGAATCCGCTGGCACCCCCCTGGTCTCAATACCCTTTCCCCCCTTCCCCATCCTAGTAAGGATTGGCTATGCAAAATCATTTTCACTGAAATTGCCGACCGTATTGAGGGTTGAAAAGCCCCAATCTCCCGTAGAACCAGTGTACAACGACTGGAGCGCTCATCAAACGGCGCGCCATACCAGTGCTTTGAACGCTATCGCATTATTAAAGTGAATTATTATTCATTGATATAGACGCCGCGCGGCCACTTCAAGCCAATCCGTGCCATGTACAATAATCCCCAAAAGGCTCTCGGCGGTTAAGCGTAGCTCTGAAACTTGATCGAAGACCTTTGAAGTAGTCCATGAGGCTCACCTCGCACCTAAGCATGCCTGTGTCGGACGTAAAAGTGCATCGCCTGTGCGAATCGATTGGCCAGACAAAGAAATTTCTGCAAGCGCTGGTCGGCTTCCATCGGATTGGCCCAGAAAACCATGCACTTCAGTGCGGCGCTCATGTCGTCAAATCAGACCCTCATTCCCTGACTCATTAAACATCAGGGATATAAGTACGGCTGAGCGAGTTTGACGCCCTGCACACATTCCTCTGTTACACTGAGTAACGTCGAATATCTACCTGACCCAAGGATCAACAAGCGGCATCACATTACCTCTCCGAAGACTCCCAATGTCACACGCTGGTATGCTCAAGGTACATACACTTACGTACTCTTCGCATACAATATTCTCAGCAGGGCTTTGTGATTAGATATATCCATTGGCGATGGGGGTAAGAGGCATCTAGCATGCAGCACATATATTAAAGTCGGGCTAACTTACACAGCTTCCAACGCTAACAGTGACGAGTGCAGTACTGGCGGCAGGTAGCACTTTGCCGCTCCGTCGTATTGTCGACGCATGCTTCGTAGCTGCGTTTGCTCTGAGCACGTTGGCATATATGATCTGGCTATACTTTACTCTGTGCCAGACAGCATCCCGATACAAGCACCAACGCACGTTCCCTGAAGATCATATAAAACAGAGTCTCCCTCATCCACACTCCCTTATCTTAGGCGAACAAGCAAGAAACTCTCTTCGAGTAACTCCCTCCGATACATCCATGGTGCTCAAGAACGAGGAGGCACGGGATCTTATCGACCTTACGGTCCCAGTGGACCAGATAGCAGCGAGGTTTACGACTCCTCCTGCATTGCCTACATTGCCCTTTATGGCCGTGCCGGTAGAAGGAGCCTGGCGTTGGGTGGAATCCGATAAACCGGAGCGCAAGCTCGAAGGGATACCCATCATACATTGCCAAGTGGCCATTACTACGTCCGACCAGGACATTAATGGTGTGTGCAACGAATAGGGCCCAGGGTCAAACACTAACGGCTTGAACCCAATAATACGTTTTCGATATAGTCCTTAAGCCCCTGTGGGCAATCGCTGGCTCCGCCATGCTGTGTCTCGGACTTGGGTCCGTACTCAAGTTCAACAAGATATCCACAAGTCATTTGGATGGCCCGGGGGTCTACTGGTCCTCCATTTTCATAATCGCTGGAGCGGCTATAGTCGCCGTAGGAGCGGTGATACGGAACGAGATGTCATCCAAGCCGTTGAATGTGACTATTAAGCCAGCAGATCGTGCATAGGTGATCGTTGACGCCTAACCAGCCAGATGGTAATGTTTTGAGCTGGCTCGCAATACCTTTTCAGTCCCCGCGAGTGTTTGTGTATCATGATTTATGAAGTTGTTACTGTGTAATGAGGATTCCTTATCTTACATCTGAGCGATCCGTCGAAGGCCTGGACTCTCATGTCCGTAGTGCGTTGAGAATCCTCTACTGAGCGATCGAGCGGATCGCGAAATTTCTGAAATGTAAGCTGAGGGCAAGACATTATCGAAGTCTAGTAGGAGAACAAGTATGCGTGTGAGAACGTGATACTAGACGGTTAAGATATGAAGTTTTTCATAGACCGAGGTCCGTTAGATGGTTGATAAGTTAGGGCTAATTTAGAGCGCTTATATGGACGGAACTTCGGAAGACCTCATTACGTCAGCCTACGATCCCACAGACGACCGCCACACCCACAACACCTCAACTGTCAGTAAGTCTTCTCTGCGTCCCCACACTCTTTTTCCTAACAAACCACCATGCAGTCCAAGATGTACTATCTCCTTTCCTTTGCATCTTTTATAATTCTCATCGTGCTTGGTACGCCTCGTGACATGCACGTCTCGTTGCCTAACTGCTAACGAGCTAATAATACCCAATACTACAGTGGTATACTACCACCGGCGCTCAATTGCACCACGCCTGCCAGCTCGAATGCAACACTACATGCCCCTTTCTTCTTTTGAAGATCAAGCCAACGCAGGGTTGACCTCTGCCCACTTTGATATCGAGAGCTTGAACATTATGGGCGGGGATTCGAGGCAAGGTCTGGATGAGGCTGGAGCTGAGGAAGTGAAAAGGATCATGACTGAGGAAGGTGTTGGGTGCGTTTCTTATCTCTGGTATGGTGAATGGACGGGCTAATGGTGATGCGGTGGGTAGGTTTGACGAGGCGCGGTTTATTCGGCATAAGCGCTACTTGGCTGCGAACGGCATTGACCCCTCTGGTATGTTTCATTTCGATCAATATACGTATCTACCGTTAATCCGAATCACAATAGGTATGCCACTTGACTCGAAGGCCATCACCCGCTTGTAAACGCCCTGCATCCCATCCATCCCATCCCTGTTTACCCATCCTCTCCCTCCTACCTCTCTCCTTGCTCTCATTTATTATCCTCACACTATCTATTATACCTCCGCACCTCCCTGTTGTTGTATTTCTCCTCCCCGTGGACCTACGTACTTGTTTCGCTATTCACAGCCTTGTTGTCTCATCAACGGCTCTATTTGCAATATCTTTGATTGATCTCAACTGCCGCGGCAACGTAGATCCCAGCTGACGTTTACGAGAACGGTGATTACGAACATTACATCGGTATTGTATCAGATAGCCCTAAGCAAGTACAGATTTCAACCCATCTCTAGCGTCATCGTCTCTCCGCCCTCCTACCCTCGCTCCATCCTCACCCTGTCTATGCCATCTTCCATTATTCGTAAGGCATGTTCTCAACCTCCTCCGAAAGCGCGGCCCACGTTGCATGCGTCCGACCCGAAAACTCACCCTCTTCTCTCGCAAAGTTCTGCACTGCGATCGAGAGCAGGGTATTCTCTCGGTTATGAAGGACGACCCGGAGTTCGTGCCACATGCTATTTATAGATCAATATCAATTTATTTCAGCGAGGACATTGGATATGAGATAAGACTAGACGCACCAATATTGGATGAATATCCTCCTCGCCAACAGTGCATGAATCTGCGCCTGGTCTTTCTCGATTGACGCTCGAAGTTTGTCCGCTTCATCTTGCGCTTTGGTTTGTGCAGGACCTGTTCACCATATCAACTTCATTATCCTCATGAAATAATCGGCATAAACGCACCCTGTAATGTCCCCAGGGAATTAATGATCCCCAAATGCTTCGCTCCGGCCGCGTCGACCCGCTTCTTGAGTTTGTCGACAGCATCTCCGCCTTGACGGTCGTGTCGGACAAAGAGCGCTTGGAACGCTAAATATAGGTCTCGTTGGCTCTAGAAAAAAAGCCTCTCAGTAAACGGCAATTTACCGATACAATATTTTCAGCACACCTTGATAGCTTCAAGAGTCGTAGCGTTCAGTCCCCTAGACTACCCAAATTCCTTATCAGCATAGCGATTCAATAATCTCGTCGCACAAACTCACACGTCCATCCATCTCCTCTCCCAATCCCCCAGTTCGAACTGCCACCCGTCCCATCCCCATTCTTACGCCCGCACATAGATCACAAGTATCGTCGTTTTCGCCTCGGACAGAACATGAGCTGTTGTGTTCGGCGAGCGAGTTGAGAGTCATCGTGAGTCGTGTTAGATCGGCCTAAAGACAGAAGTTAGAAAAATGGAAGGGCGGGGGAATGAAAAGAAGGGGACGTACGGCTGCCCCTTCTCGTCGTTTGACCAATCGTTCGGCGATCACTGATATCCGTGTCCAGTGGTCTACAAGACCCGGTAGCTTCCGCCTCACAGCGCTACATGCAAACCGAGAATCAGGTTACCGGATTACGGGAAAGAGAGTCAAAAAGAGCATGACCAACCCAAGTTTCTCCTCGCAATCGCTCGGGACACTCATTTCCTCCGCCCGCTCGATTCGTTTGCTTAAGCTTTCTTCCTCAAGCGATATGTTGTTCTACACAGATAACTCGTTAGTCGCCGGACAAACATTGGGCCGGGCGACACACCTGTTTCCGCCATGTTTCTAGATGAGGTTCTGTCAAGAACACGGAGAGAAGTCCATCTTGAGAAAGTACAGGGTGGTTCAGAACAAAATTGAGGAAGCGAGCGAGACCTCTCCTATGTAATTCCGATAATTCAATAAGTAAAATGTTTAGCCAAGATTAATGACGCGCTTGCCTTCGTTGTTCCAGAAAAGAATCGTCCGCTGCGCAGAGACTATAGTTCATTTCACGCTCAAGACGAGATCAGAAACATACGTACGACCTAGCCGTTTTGGCGGAAGACCAGGAACCACTCTAAACGGATACCGTCGAATCAGACAGTCCCAGAGCCAGGCGAACTCCGAGTACCGTCTTTGCACGGCTGGTCCTCGCTACAAACAGAATCAAAAATCGCATCAGATTCGTCTCGAGACGAAAGAGATAAGAGCTTACTTCGGTTTGAACAAGGTAGACCGTATATCGGTTCAACAAAAACCCTTGCTTCTCCGGTACAATGCTCACGAGCGCTACTTCTTGTCGTTTCCACCATTCTGTGGGCAACCCACTCGATAAAAGCGACGTCCCAGTTCCAAGTGCGCTCCCAGGCGCACCAGCGCTGCCAAATCCGGAAGGTTGAACACCGTTGGGGCCGAATCCGGAAGGCTGCGTACCGCCGCCAGCTGGAGCTCCGAACCCCGAAGGCGGCGAGAACGGGTCTATTGTAGCCTTTCTAGCGGCCCATGGGTCGTCTTCTCGGTACGATGGGACGGATACGGGCGGGGGTGGGGAGGTGTAGCCTAGTGTGGATGTGGTTGGGGTGGTCAGACGGGTGAGGTCGAGTGTGGGCGAAGGGAGGGCGTTTTGTTGGGCGGCTTGGGCAACTTGTTCGATTGTTACCTCTAAAATGGGTAGTGTGAGGCCGAATATTTGGAGGAGGTAGCGTGTAAGTACCGACCTTTGCCTGATTGGGCGAGACCGGCGAGCGCTAGCGCGACGAAAAACTCGAGCCGGGAGACACGGGGTCGTGTGCTCACCAGGTTCACGATCTGGCAAATAGTTAGTTGGGGATATAATCTGAGATGAGATGACTTACACGTTCGATGGTGGCGGCTGGTAGTCCCGAAGTGGCTAATACTCGATGTAGTGCGTTCACTGACGTATCTCCCGACATGGATGGGTCCACAGCGGCAAACGCCGACTCGTAGACGGTCGGGATGGGCGCATCGGCTATGGGAATTTTATTAAAATGCTGTAGGAGGATATGTGACGCTTAATTTAGTCTGACACATACCCAAAAGTGAATTGAGTGGCGGCGGGATACCGACGCTAGACTGCGGGGGCGACGGAGTGGCCGACCACGGATCCAGCCCGTCAAATGTTGAAGCGCCGAGCGGGCCGTCATTGACCAAGCTCCCCTGCATCGCGCCAAAGCCATTGTTTGCCGTGTAGAGCTGGCCGCGGGACGCGTTAAACATCGTGCCCGATGACGACAGAACGGGAGGTGAGAAGGTCACGTGGGTGTGTTTGGGCAATTGATAGGCGATGGCAAACATGGTATAAACAACTCGCGCTTTTTTCCAGAGCTGAATTGCGGGGTCGCTGCGTTTCAGTGGTAGAGCATGTTTTCTCGTGTAAGTTATACTACTTGAGCGTCTACAGTTGGATGATAGCGTCTTCGGACTCGGCTTGCCGAGTCGGACACCGGGGACAGGCTTCCGGTTCGGATACCATACGCCTGAAATATTCTCACCAGACTTGTGTCTTCATGGCATTTTGTGATCTATGCACCTGGATACTTTTGACTCGCATATACAAAACGATAGTGGCGCGGAACCGTTGAGCTCTAGCTGAACGTCGTTTACCTGAGAAACGCATAAACATGTAGCGCTTAGCCAGCGGGTTGATATGAAATTCTTAAAGGTACAGTAGAACGTGAGATATCGCATAGCGAGAATCCGCATAAAAAGCTTAGAAAGCGGCATTTCGCTTTTCCCGAGGGTAATTTGAAACTGCTACCGCGCACGGTCAACCGAAAACCGAGAGTGAGCTCACTGAGAAGGAAGTAACTCAGGAGATCTTACGGGGCGTATGAGCGACCTTTTTCTGCTCCACAGCACCTATTTTTATCCAGTAACAGCAGTCTGACTCCATCGTGTACATGTTCGCGATTGTGGGATTGAATCACGTGCATGATTCCTGTACTGTTTGCTCGTGCTGTGCGGATGACGAGAATCCGCATACTTGTCTAATTTCCAATTTCCCGAATGCATGCGAGATCTCACGTTCTACTGTACGGCTTATGAGGCCTCAGAAGTGCGCTTATCTCATGGATAGGTAAGCATATACATGGGACTTCACGATATCAAACCTACGAGACCGAGTTCATAAAGCAGGCAAATAGCTCTGGGTAATTAGTATAAAACAAAGTTCGGCGTGGAGGGCTGTTTGGGGATGAAATGTCAATGTTTCAGAATATGATCTTGGGGAACGTTCAGCGTACATTACATTCCTCAACGCGCAATTAAATTAATATCACCACTGGCGAACAGGATGGCTCAGAGTTGAATCATCGGATGAAGCAGCGCATTCAAGCGTTGGATGGTTCTGACGCAAGTAGCTCAATAAGGCTTTAACACCGCCTCTGATACCCACTATGCGACAAGTTTCGATTCGCAGGTTCCGAACATGGCGTTGGACAATGAGATTGTTCAAGGTTTTAAGGGTTATGATGCATTCCCGAAGAACCATATCGGGTATGTGAGGGGCTGAGAAGTCTAATAAACCCTCGCTAGTATTTAGTTCATCACGAAATATGAATCCATGAAGAATCAGAAGGCTATTGACGCAAGGGATTGACCGAAAAAGCGATACGGGCGAAAATTGAGACTTCCCGCCCTGGTAGAATAGGGTGGCGAGAGGTCCTGGGGATTGAGCCAAGAACGCGTCCAGTACAACCTGTGCTTCTAAGCTGGCCCGGAGGGAAACGTCCAAATCGTGAGGAGGAATGGGTAGAGCGATTAATGGAAGAAGAAGCACCAAGCTCTTTGGGCCGATGTCTTCCAGATTTAACATATTTAGGCTGTTTAGTGCGACAGGCACGTATTTGTTTTGGCCTGCTGCATCGTAAATCAAAGTGAGATGTGCTAGCTTGAGTACGACAAGTGTTTGGCTAGTGGCGGCAAGGATACTATAAATCTGCGAAATAGGCACCTCGTAGCCTCGAAAAGCGAAGAGTATAAGGCTAGTGAGATTATGATAGATGCTGCTATCCCATGGGAACACGTAGCCTTTCAGACGAAGCGCACTGATGGATGATAATAGCTTCTTGGAATTTTCCGATTGACTGATTCGCGTTAGGATGTAAGAACCTGCGATAGCCATTGTGCCGATGTCGAAGGCATTAGCCAGAGCTGGGTCGCCGTGATCAAGCCACTGATTAATCATAGCTAAAGTATCATTAGCTACTGGTGTCTCTACTTTCATCTTGAGACTGTAGACGCGATGCATGTGAGGCTTGAGAAGTAGTATTACTTCGGATAGTATGTCTTGCTTTGGACGGAGTTCTACCAAGTGAATGTCTATTGGGTGATTTCCGCCACGTTCAAGTAGCATAAGGAGCAGATCGTGAGGAAATTTGTTGTGGAGATCGATATGAGTCCATAGGCTCGGTGTACTCGTAACGATTTGTCTCCAATAACGACAGACGTTGACGAAGCCATAGTGTACATGTCGTGTGATCTGTGCGTCTTGCACGCAGCCGGGCATGGATAGTGAAAATATACACGCAAAGATCTCAAGTGGAAGGTCGTCGATTGTCACAGGCTTGCGCTTCATCGTGGTGGGAGTCAGAAATTACGATGAGGTAAGGAACGGCATGGTTGTTCAAATTAGCACGTGGGGCCTTCCCACGCTTTACTTAGGGACCGCATACAGCGGGCTACGGATTACAGAGACTTCGCAAAGCTCTACGTTGTGAAATACATCATATAGAACAGCGGCTTTTGCGGGAGTGAGTAGAGCCAGAATCAATTGCAGGCGTGGAGGGAGGGGGTAAGATCATATCCATGCGACAAACGTACAAAACACTTGACCTTTTATCCGAGGATCCAGCCAGTGGACTCTGAAGTTTGTGTAAAAGACGCGGGCGGGATTTCTGGCGCTCTGTATCTGTCTCCGAAACCTTACAAATGGTCCACTGCGTGCACTCAATTCTATTCATCCCGTATCACCATTGTAACACCAATCATTCTCAGCACATTTGGAGACCGTTTTCACAAGCTGGTTTAAGATGTTACCCAAAACCTAATAGTTTTAGCGCCATGTGTCGTTGAGAGTCGAGGTACCAGACGCTGGGGCAGTGGATGACCTATTGGGGTCCGACTCCCAAACCACCTAGAGATCATTATATGTCAGGTTTTAGACATCAGAAACAAGCTATGTGCGCTACTAACCGTGCCAGAAGATGTTTTCTTGAGGTATTTGTACGAAAACGCTGCCCCTGCGGGTATTGAGACACTTACACTCCACACCGGATACGAGGCAGAGGACATCGCGAGCTATGAGTCGAGCTTTGATGAGTAGCTGGAGCTAAGAGATATTGTTAGGCTCCACACTCACAGAGTTCTCGGGGGCCCAGGTACCCAACTGAGAAATGCTACCGGCCAAAAAGATGTTCTGCCGTTGGGACGTTCAATATAGTGTATGGGATCGTTCCAATCCTCATACTTACGTCCCCAAAAGTGGTCGTTGCGTTGACTTTGAATGTTATAGTAGTAGTACCTCCACCTGACCCCGACCCCGTCCCGGTTGCTCCCGTGAAAAGTGCAATGGCCGAGCGAGCTGCTACGGTGGCAGTAAATGTTCCGCCAGACACCGTATAGCTATGTAGAAATACTATGTTAAAGTGACTTGAACGCTCGAGCTAATTAATAGACTTACGAGGCTCCGGTGCATTTTCCGCCCGACGAAGTTCCAGAAATTACGTCGCAGTATGATCCAGCAGCCAACGGCGTAGTGAAAGTCCGGGACCAAGCGGAGTCTGCATTGTTGATGACGACATACCCAGTGCTCCCTGTAACACTAAAAATGAGCAAAACTCCTCAATAACACTTGGAACTAAAGAAACTAGACCTCTGCCAAACGCGATTTGCTGGTTGGTACCGGAAACCCAGTTATTGACCGTACCGCTGACTCCGTTGCGCCACTTGACCATTCCGGCGATCGCGGCCCAACGATGCTGGCATTGCCAACCGTTGGCTCCACCCGATCCTGAGCAAGAGCCGGCGCCGCTGGATGGGCTACCATCGTCGTTGTTCGAGAATGTATAGGAGGAAAGAACAGTAGGTGTACCGTAGGGGTAAGCCCTGTAATAGTGAAAGTAATTGTAAGTTAGTAGATTCGCATGTAACCGAAGCATGTATGCGTACAGCATGAATACGTGGGCAAGGCTATAGGTGGACCCGGATTTGTAAGTAAGAGATGCGCCGTTGCGCTCCGTGTCGTGGTTTGCGACAAATACGTTGGCTCCAGTGGCCGATACCCAGCCTAAGATAAGTCTTGAGCTCAGACCAGAGGCACATTGCTAACAATTTAGGAACATACCGCGATTTTCGAGGCCGTTAAGCCCTGAAATTCCTCCGCTTTGGAAAGCGCTCTGGAGCGCAGAAGTATAACGGAACTCTTGAACGTCACCATTTCCAGTATATTCAGAGGGTGATATGGGCTCGCCGGCTCCATAAATAACCTATAACATTGTATGATGGTAAATAAGCGATATGTGTTATTGAAAAACTAAAAATGACATACCTCTTGAGTTATATATGGCTTGGAGCTCAACCGACCTAGGATATTGCTGATATCGCCCGCAGCGATGTCTGAATACAAGCAATCATTACCTCTTGCGAGTTCAAATCAAGCCTAGAAATACCCACGTTTGGCAGCGTCAAGACGCAGTCCGGTGACGCCCAACGACAATAAGTCATTGACGTATGTTGCAAGGCGGCCGCGGACATATTCTGTATCAGTCGCCAGGCTATCCGTAAAATCAGCACATGGACGCTGTTGAGACCTAGCCATTGAAAACGTACTCGGCAAGATTAACTAGTTCGCAGGTTTGAACCTCGGCTCTGCTGTTGTAGTTTACGATATCATCTCCGGATTCGAGTCCACAGTGGTGGAAGTCTTGCGTCTGATAGATTCCAGGGTAGTTATAGTGCGCTATAGGTCACGATAGTAACATAAATCCATGAAAGGATCATGATTGGAGTGGTACATACTGAATGCTATGATGATAGTCACAGAATGAGTGAATGTTCGGATATCGTAGGATTATTTACTCACTGGAACCCCCTACTCCAGTGCCGCTGTCAATGCCAGCCATGTGGTTCAAGATGGTGTCAGCTATTACCCCGACCCCAGCGGCCTAAAAGAAGCTGAGTCTTTGAAATTCTCCGTTGTCGGCTACAATCTGGCCTACCTTGCATGTAGCGACCATACTCTGATACACTCGCTTAGTGCTGATTACACATTCAAACAACATGCGACTTACCTGGAACTGGCTTCTGTTCCCGCGCTTAGAGGTAAGCGTGTACGACACCGGCTGATAATCAGTCCACCATTGAGAGCCGCTAATGTGCTCGGCAGGAGGCGAGACCTGGGTTGAAACGTGAGATCACCGAGGTAATCGATGCATAGATGCCCAATACGCACTTGAACGAAGCCGTACCCGGCCGGGCCAATGAAGTTGGTACACTCTGCGGCAATACTATTCCAACTCCATTCAAACATCTGGATGATTACAGCTAGTGAAGAAATGGTTAGATATTCAGATGTTATGGGAAAACCAACTTGCTTTTGGAACCGCTGGGAGCGCGAGATTCTAGACCTGTGGGTACTGCAGCAACAGCTGCTGCTGCCACAGCAAAAGGGACCAGGCGGCGGAACATCCTAAAAGTATGCTACGATATGAAGCTATGGTTGTAACGTTCTGGCTCCCAGTAGGCAACCTTTTATATGTACACGCAACATGACTTCGTTCACGCGGCTACAAGTGGGCGCCAATATCGCTAGTCTATAGAACACCATACGCGTAGCCCAATGTATGCTCGACGCTTCGCAGGAGGAAGAAAACCACATGACGCACCGTAAACTCCTGTAAGCGGCCAGAGGATGTCATGGTGATGTGTCCAGAAATGAAGGAATCGGGGTTATATTTGGCCGGGATGATAAAAGAAGAGAGGCTTAGAAATAGTTTAACTGGCCAGCTGACGTCTACTGGACTGTTCCAAGTACGGAGTTGCCCACTTAATGTCTGGGGTCTCAGGAATCAAACCTCGATCGTTCTGATAAGAAGATAGATACGAGCTTGAGTACTTTGATCGAGGGCTGACTAACACAACCCCGGTCACGGGGCATTCCACGGCCCGGTCGGAGTAGCTTATGGTGTACTGCGCGCCCGTCGAACATAGTCCATGGAAAGGTGCCAACGTGAGCGGTTTGCGGTTGAAACACGGAACAAAATATAGCCTAAGCAATTAACCCGATTTGGTCATAAGGCGAGCGTCCATATTTACTTCAATCTCACCTGCGTAGACGGCCTTGACTAAGACAATTCCTCTGGCGATGTCTACTAATATTTAACGATACGAACTTGAAATGCCAAACGAAAACCAATTCTATGGTCGAGTTGGCCCCAATAGGGTGTCAATGAGACCCACAACGTGGGTATATACTACAAACCATGCCATCCGCTATATTGGAGAGAATCAATCGGGAATTAAATATCCAAAGGGGAAGGAAGCGGGAAGTCTACACGCACGTGGACATGGGATCACTCCAACGAAGGGTGGATGGTAGTTTGATGTAGTTTCCGCTGGAAAGCTGAAGTATAGATGTTAATAATTGAAAATCGGGTATGGGTATGGTATAGGTCAAATCGAGTAAGGAACATAGAATACGAAAGACTACTGATCAGTTACAGTAGGTGTAGGATTGGAACTGGCATCAGTTAGACTATCACACACCAGATACATCACCCGC
>WSTH01000713.1:0-19328 GCA_019616345.1 Ceratobasidium sp. 395
GCCTGCGTTGAATGATCTCGTAACAGTTTGACACATGAAGAGGATAAAGCATTGGATCTCTGCGCAATTTCTGCCATCTCATCTGGGTACAAGACTACTGCTAAAATGTCCTCAAAGGTAGCACACGAGACTGACAAGCTTTGATTGTAGACTTTTTGCAGAGCAGAGATCACTTGGAGGCGACTAGGGGCTGGCTTGTTGAGTGGCGATTTTTTCAGAATTCGAACATATTCAGGAAGCAGCAGTCCCCAGAGGTCATTTCTTTCATTGGGCATGTTTACGTTATCTCCTTTCCGAGCTACAGTACAAACAGCCAACCCTGAGTAGGTCGAATAGCGGCCAGAAAATCAGTGGTTTACTACTAAAGTAACCCCGTTAGCTAGTAGTAACGCTAGACAAAGAATAAAACAACGATCAAGTACTCCAAAGCTGCAGCGTTTAGACTGTAGATATTGCAAGGCAGGGACTGTGGCCTGTGGTAGAGCGTGGTGGTAGTGTGCATTGCCAGATAGATAGTGCACGTGACACAGGCTTTTGAGAGAACTGCGACTCTTGCATCTTGATAGCTCGATGAGGGCAGCAAAACTTTCTTGTTGTACTCGGCGAACAATATACTTGCCGTGAAAATACAACGCGCAGAGTCGATACACCCAGTATATGCGCAGCGCCGGTTGGTTTTCGATAAATGCCATACGGTTCCTAACTGATTACAGTAGTTGACAAAAACCTACCCCAATACAAGCATTGACATTTTGCTGCCCGCGGTCTTGGACGAGCATAATGTGCCACCAATGAATCAATATCAACCAAGCCTTGTAAGACGAGCTCGGGATATATGTATGGGTTTAATAACGCAAATCGAATTGTACCTTATGCAGCACCTTATACAGGAGCACTCGAGCCGCTGAGGTGTGCATCCTGTGCTGGTGCAAGGTACCCCAATCCAGAGTGAGCCGCTCTAGTTGTTTTTTTGACCCCGATTCAACTGTCAGTCCATCCCAAAGGGCTATGTGTGAAATTAGCATAACACGCACGGTCACTGCTAATTGAAATAGGGATTAGATACACCGTGAATGGAGTCACTAAGCTCGCGGTCTGGCTGATCCGGCTGCCATTTATCCAGGTCGTCTATCCGCCAGCGCGGATGTTTATGAGACTCAACCTCCCATATTTCGGACCAGTTCCATACACATCCTATCCTACAGTATGAGAGTCGCTTTTTTCAATCTCCCAAGCGCTGTAATATGAATGATTAGCTGGCGTTAAACTTAAGAGTTGAAGGATAAATCGTCTATAGACTTACCGGGCTTGACACCTCTTACCACAGTAGTAAGTATTCAAGCACCTGCTACAACATACTAACGGCCCCACACGGTGTAACCCAACGGGATTGATACATCCCGTGTATGCGCATCGCTGATCAGTCTTGGTCGTAAAGCCAACCATCTGTCTGAGCGTTTCCCATATAGCCAGACACCGGATGAAATACCGCTTGCAGTTAGGAGTTGAACGATCTTGAATTTGAAGAAAATGTAAGACCTTGAGCCAAGTGGCATAATCCTCGCTGAAACATTCGGTAATTGCTTCTTCGAAAAACGCTCGGAGCGACCCTGGAACATGCTCGATGTACCCAGACATATGAAACCACCCTTCGCCAATATCTTGCACTAATCGTGCCATATGATTAGATTCTGAGAGAACTGATACAAAACAGAAGAGCTCACAAGACGCTTCATGATCTTTGTTCGGACTGAACGCGTCCGGTAATATCAGCAGTAGAATTATGCGGCCGATCAAGTCAACCAAACCAGCTTCCTGAAGTACCACTGAATACGTCACTGCCTCGCGCTGTAACCGTTTAATCATGATTGTTGAGTCGTACCGGTCCCTAGACCACTCTGGTTTCATGCCCCTAAACACAGTGAAAGTCACAGCATCAGCCTCGCTGAACATGAAAGTCCCGGTTCACATTACTCACCATACATAAAGTGCGGCATTTCTGAACACCGCATAGGCTAGTTTGTATACATTATATCGGCCAACCAAACCAGCGAATATTCGGTCCGACTGTATTTCTACCCATAGCCGAGCGAACGCAGCCTGCGTCATTCGCACGTGTACGTCTTCAAGTAGATATGGTTTAAGGGTTTGAAGCTGGTATCCGGTGATAAACTCTAGTAAAACAGTTGAAATGTCTACGTCGATAGGGTTCATTGCGATTATGTACTTCATCCCTGGCCCGGGAGGCGGAGGAAAATTAAGTCGGCTAACCGCTACCTCTTTCATTTGGGGTAGCTTTGCTATATCCGTTGAGCTAGGATAGAACCCAGGGGTTCCTGCAACAGGTAAGAGCTTGTATAACATCCATCTCGCAATAGTATAGGTAATATCTGAATTAAGCATGGAGTCGCGAGTTGCAGCTAGACAATATCGACCAAGGAGATCGTTAAGCTGATAAAGTCGCTTGAGCGAGGAGCTACATATGACTCTGGTCAGTGTCAGTTTCAGGATGATCAACTATTAGAGCTTACATCGCTGGCCAGTTGCTTGGACCGCACTCTGGCGCAATTCTCACCCACAGTACAAACAATAGCGGAGCCCATCCCGGTGCATCCGGTAGCAGAGCACATAGGCTAAAGAAGTTCTCCCGCTCGGTAACAAGGAGACTCAAGAGATCGTCCAGCTCTGCATCTGTCATATTGCCGTTCCAACCCAGTAGAGAGCTGAGAGATCTATCCCCGAAAGGTTTATGCTTTGAAGCGTTGGATTTATGCCAAATATTTTCTGGGGGCGCTGCGTGAAATACGCGTCCAAATTCAAGGTACGTCACGGCCCTCACGGTTAGCTGGTGCATCATTATATCGATATTTGCTACCTCAAGCTCATGGTCATGATAGCCAACCTCTGTCGAGATTGAATGTCCAACTAACGTGATTAAGAGGCTGAGTGCGAGTACTTGCAAGCCTAAGTATCCATATTGATAATGGAGAAGCTACTCATGAGTGTTAGTAACCTTGGGTTGGCTTGGATACTGAAGTTCTGTGAACTTACACCATTAGCGCTCGCTGAATGCTCCCGCAGCAATTTGACGCACAAAGAGGATAAAGTGTTGGAGTGTTGTGCTATATTCAACACTTCATCCGGATACAGAACCACCCCTAGAATGTCCTCGAAGGTATCGCACGATACTGACAAGCTTCGATTATAGACATTTTGCAAGGCGGAGATTACCTCAGCGCGGCTCGGGACCCGCTCGTTGATATGTGGGCTTTTCAGCGTTCGAACGTATTCAGAAAGCGACATCCCCCAGAGACTTTTGAGTTTTTTAGACATAACCAATGCACTTTTCTCAGAGATCGCTGTATGGTTGGCGGTCAGCCCACTGCCTATATAGATTGGACAGCGATAGGAAAACCAATAGTGCGATTATTGATATCCCGACAGGGGGTAGCGCTAGGTAATGACAGATGCGGTGAGCGGGCAGTATAAGGTCGCGCTTTGAAATGTAGAAATATCCTAGGTGGGGGGACCTACGGTGAGACGGCAGGGTGGCGCGCATGAGAACATCAGATTACGGTGCACGTGACGGTGGCTTTTGAGGTGGCTCAAGGCCGGCTAACACCGCCGTGCTATATTGGTTAGGGCGATCAAACATTTCTGCATACCCAATACCGTTGGTTTAACTACGACGTGCTAACCTATATTCAAGGAGACAAATAGTGTTTGCCCGAATGCTCAGGCCTTCGAGATAGAGTCCAGCCGTGCCCCGTATCTACTGTATATGCGTAGTGCCGATCAGTTCTACTCAAAAGTTACTGAGCCGGGCGCCGCTACTCGTACAGCGTTTGGCACGCCCCGTCGACTGGCTTAAATGCCGGCAAGATTTGGGAACGCAAGCGTAGCCAGATCTCACGAACTGCGAGTGCGACTCACTAACCGGGAGAGCTTGTCTATGCAAGCCAACCGGACGTATCGAAGGGGGTGGCGGGCGGGAAGAAAGAGCGGCGCGCGACGTCGGGCGCTGACACGATGTGGTCGTGGTCAAGCGCCAGTCGAACGCGTCGTCACGTGTGCCACGGGGCCCGGCGTTTCCCAGCGTTTTGAGCGTCGCGGCCGCATCGTCTAGCGCCGATGCCCACCCTTCGTGCAGTCTTCGCTGGCTGTTAGCTCGTCTTTGCCATCGAGCGCCCTAACAGATTCAACTTGCCCTATCGGACATGGTAGCAGAATGAGACAACCTCGTGAGCCCGAACCGTACGCCACCCGGATCCGAAAGCTTATCGAAGCGTACAGCCACATATCAAGGGCTCGATCACCACGCTTCCACCAATAGCATCAGCAAAACTGACCTGGGATATATAGCGCTATATAGCAGATATATACCCGTATATCCCAAAATGCTTCCCCCCCAAGTATCTAGCTGCTATATAGCGCTATATAGCAGCTACAAGACCGGTTGCATATCTAGCTAGCCTATATATATAGCTCCTATATAGCTGCTATATATCTGCTATGTATCTGCTACATGTCTGCTCCATGACATATCTTGGACCGCGTAGCAGCTATGTAGCAGCTATGTAGCAGCTATGTAGTGGCTATCTGGTGGCTAAGTAGTGGCTATGCCGTGTATATAGGAGCTATGTGGCATATATATATTTGCTATATATCTGCTATATATCTGCTATATAGTAGATATATGCGCGCTCACATATGCTATATAGCATGTACATAGCGGCTATGTAGTGGATATGTATCTTATCCGCCGGGATATGAATCTGATATAGATGGCTATGCAGGTAGGTGGTCCAGGCAGATATCCACTGAAAATTACTAAATATTGCTTGGAATTCTGTCAAACCGGCGCATATATGCGCTTCGAATCGAAAAAGCGATCAAATCGGTATATTAATGTTGCTGTATCAACGATACGATCAAAAATGCGGCACGGAAAGCAATTTGACGTGCGCGAGGATACGACAAACAACGGGAAACAGACGGTACGAGCAGAGCTGCAGCACGGAAATTAATCGACGTGTGCGCGGATACGAGGAGAAACGAAAACTAGAAGGCAAGCATCGGGAACGCGGCACGGAAAGAAACTCGACACACGTGTACACGTGAAACAGAGCGGAAAATGGGATATAGGATGGTAGGCCAACCGGCAGTCAAAATAGCTGAGCGCGAAGCGCTGGATGTCGAGTTGCATTGAATCCAGGTAGGGAACCGAATGAACAGTACTGTCAGTATCATCATTGCGTCGAGCGCACTATCACGCACCTAGACATGGAAGTTGAGGTAACAATGTCCATCGGTCGGTTTCGTCACGCGCAGATGTTGTCGATCTCGTGAACGGTCGGTCAAGCATATATCTGGCACTCGGATAAAACTGTCCACACCATCAATCACGGCCGAACATGACGTTTGCAAGGCCGATTGTGTGACTCACCGCTCCGTAGGCTACCTCTGTGCAGACCTGCGCCAGTAGTCGGATAATGACCAGAAGAAATGGCTGCTATGCCGGTTGAGGAAGAACTTTGTACACGCGGACAATAAATCGGCGTTCGAGGTGATTCTGAATGGCGGATCGAATGAGCCGTACTGAGGCACCAGATGGCAAGCCATTCGAATGTCGGACAACGGAATAACGCGTGTGACACGTTTAAGATCACGAATACTATGAGAGGTTTGGTAAAGCCGATGAGCCGAGATGGTGGGGGAAGTGAGTTGGTTGAAGAGTTCGACATAGGCAAGCGGTTCGGATGTAAGCTCGTGGTATGAGTGCGGGAGTCGGAAGATGACGCGTACACGCGCAGCGCAGTATCCTAGGAGCAAGACGAGTCAGACAAAGACAAATATGCACCAAGATATGGTAACTTACGTCGTAGTCCTTGTGCCTCCGGGTCGTGCTCAACCAGAACGGTATCAAACACGCTCGGTCGCTGACGAGAAATGCGCTGGCTGACGCGCGCAGGTCGAGCTCGGACGAGGTCATTTTTCGCACCGACCAATGGAGCAAACGGCAGTGGTTCATGAGCGAGAGTGAACTTCGTCCAAATACCGAAGCGGAAATCGTCATCAAGCAGTCGTCCAAATTCCGCTCCTCCAGGGAGATTGGAAACGTAGTTCTTGACGGCATCGATGAAACCAGGGGCTCGGTGAGTAAGCATGATTTCTTGACCGGTAACGCTGGGCTTGCTGGGTCGCGCGGCATGATGAATGGTTGGGTTGGGGTGGAATTCGGGGTCGGTAGGGTGGCGTTGTTTGTTCGTGTTGCCTTTCACCTGACCTGCGTCCTCGTTGTCGAGCTCCTCCTCATCGTCGTTATCACCTTCATCTTCAAAAATCTCGGTGTCTTCCGATTCATCATCATCCCCGCGCGCTGCCCGAGGACCTCGTTCCAGTTTCGCGATCAAACCCTTGTCCTCCAACCGCTTCCGTTGCATTGCCCACGCCTCTCGCCGCTGAAGCCAGGTGATCATTTGCTCGATGGGATCGACCTTATTCGACGCGCGGTAAGGCATCTTGACGTAATCAATATGTAGCCGTTCTGATATGTTGGTACTGTAGCCGTCAATTGCGCCGTACTCTCGAATTAGGTGGGTGTAGTGGCTAAGCATATGGATTTTTGGTATGCCGTTCCAGCCCCGCTCGGATTTCAACGCGCCCTCTAATATAAATATATCCTTGTGCTCGTGGAACTCCGCTAGGTCGGACTCCAGGGCGTCCAAATCGTCGTCATCCAGCTGAGGGAGATGGGCCCGATAGGCGAAATCCATTATGCAACGAGCGGCGCGAACGGCTTCTGTCGGCTGGGTTCCCGCAACCATCGGCAGGAAAACTTTTGCCGCCTCCCGCGACTCGGTTCCCGTCCACTGCCCATTAAAAAACCGCGAAATGCCTTCTTTGAAATGCCGGAGCCCCGGGAATCGCGGCATTCCCATTAGCCGTTCGTCCACCTTCCCCGCTCCCATCAACCTTCTCCACCGAGCAAGCATGTGGTCCTTGAAGACCCCTTGGTGAATCTGGTGCAGAGCGTCCGGTACGAAGCTCATATGGCCGGTCGCAAACGGAAGGTTCGCCCAGTAAGGCCGGTTGGGCCGTAATCCCAAGTTATGTTGGGTGAGCGTATATCCCCGCCGAGCATGACGCAGTGCTTCTAACGTCTGTAGCCTCGTCCGTAGCTTGGCGTCGCCTTGGCCGTCGCCTCGAGTTGCTGCCGGCACATCACAGATCGGGCACCGCGATTGGCGCGTGCAGGCCGCAAGGCACTGCTCCTCGAAGTCGGCCATATGTCCTGCCACAATTGGGTATACGCGTCGGACTCCACCATCGGCACAGACCATCTCAATCCCGCTAATCGACGCCTTCCTGAGCGGAGCTAGAATTTCGGTGAGACAGGCGTGGTACACATCCCATTTCTTTTGACGCCTCTCTTCAAGGTTGGAGATGAAGTCCAGGTTGGGAGCAGGTATGTAGCCGATTAAAATCATTGCGCGCTCGCTTGTGCTTTTCCTAACGTCCTTGTCGATGTTTGTGATTGTGATATAGACGGGCCAAGCTACGGCATTTCCGCTGATTAACGATAGATTGGTCGAGTCCGTGGCTAGAAGTACTGGCGCGATCGTTGCATTACCACCCAACGCGTCCTGTTAAATGTCAGCTCGAGTATACTCCGTTAATTAACAGTACTAACTTGTATTCTCCACCACCAGTCGCCCGTACACGCTTTGCTATAAACCCTGACTCTTCGCCCATCGGGAGTTACTCGAAAATGTTGTTCTGGTGCGTAACGAATCCGCCCATCGAATTTTTTGTTGCCAATCAGTGCTTCAACGGCTTCGAGACTAGACCGCTTCCACAGATCGAAGGTCACCGAGCCCTCGCGGGTCTGAATCTTCATATTTCTGTGCGACCAATCGGGACCATGAGGAAGCGCATCCACAGACTGGTAAAGTTGAGTCGTATTCTCCCAGAGAAGACCTTTCTTATGCTAAAAGAAATCGTCAGAAAACTCCAAAATTAGGTCAAGAAACTTACCCTTTCAATCAGGAAATATCGGTCTCGGTCGGCGTTGCTGATTGGCAATTGACAAAGCCACTCTCCGGTCTCGAAAGCGCTTGGCTGCTCGAGCGGATTATCAAGAAACACGAACTCGCGCGGCTGCTCCCATCTGAGTACTTGAGCGGCATCCGAGTGAGTTTTCACCGTCGCATAACCATGTGTTTTTCGAGGAACTGATGGATGAGCGACCGTTGTTAGCTACAGTCACCCATGAAGAAAAACTAGACGTACTTGGTTGTTCGGGAACATCCAATGGTACGTTGATTTCCTCTTCCACAATCGGATTGTTGGCCTGGCCATCTGACTGCGCTGGCTCTAGATCGAGTATATCCGCTTGAGTTGTGTTGTCGACGTGTAGCGGAGGGTTGTTGGAGGGCGTCAGACCAGGAGCCAACGAAGACTGGGGCTCCGACGTCGGTGCAACAACACTAGGGTGAGTCCCTTTGGGTAGGCTCGCCATATGTCTTTCATGGCGCACTCGACACCTTTCTTTGTTAGCAAGGTGCTTTTGCAAAGAGGTTTCGGACTTGTGCGTGCAGCGGCAATACTGGCATCGGTGCCATACTAGTGGTGGGGGCATAACGGGCAACTAGCGAGGTGGATAGATGACAAGCAAGGCGGATGGGTGACAAGCAAGGTGGACGGATGACGAGTGAGGTGGGTGCATCAAGAGCGAGGCGGGCGACGAACTAGGCGGGGGAATGACGCGTGTCGTAGCTAGATTGTTTGAGGGGATATTTTGAGGCGCGAAGGTATGTGCGCATGAATACCGTTCGTCTGGATGACCCCTGATCTCGTTACTTCAGTCACTGCTGCTGCACCAAAACATATGCGCGCATAATGTCAACAAATGCGCTCAAATTGTCAACAAATGCGTTTCTTTTCGTCACTCGTGTTTACTAATTTTGGATAAATTAACGTGTTGATCTCCGTTCATCATTCGACTAAGATCTGATACGCTTCTGGACATCGCAGAAGCATCGCAGAAGCATTGCAGAAGCATTGCAAAGCATCAAAGACGCCTCAACCAACTTTTACTACTTCTCTTCTCTGGTCGCATCAGAGAAAGGTGTGCACTTTCATTTAGCTGAAATTAGCTGAAATTAGCTAAATTTATCGACTTATGGGACTTACCGGTTGTGCACTTTCATTTAGGTAAATTCACCAGCAGGGGTCTTAAATTTAGTAAATTTATCGCTGATTTACTAAATCTACTAAACCGGTGAATTCAGTAAATTTAGCAAATTTAGCAGGTTTGGCATACAGGTTAAGCCTGTCAAATCTAAGATGTTAGATAGCCACTGGGCTAGGTCAGAATTGCAGCAACCCCAGGTGCTGCTAAAACTAAAAGTATGTATATTGTATCACTAGTTACATGCGAGCGTACTTAAAACCAATAAACGGAAGGAAGATTGTTAGTACGGTTTCATGGGTGTAAGATAACTGAAGGGGCTTTGGTCGGCACCACATCCCGGAAATAAACACGAGGAAACGTCGAACACGCGGGCACACGAAAAACAATTGCGGCAAGCATGAATCGGAATATAAAAAAATACTGATACTACTTACCACTGGCACGGGCCCGCTGTCATGACGGGGAGCGGGGTTATGGAGCCTTGACGCCTGAGGGCTCATCCGCCATAGAAAGGGCAGCGGGCAGGTGGTCGGTGCGGTCGGCCGGCGGAACTATTAGCCAAGCTCGTGCATACGACTTTGGCGGTACAAATAAGGACAAGTGGCGCGACGGTGTGCCACTCCAATCCCTACAATACGGCAAGTCCATCTCAACGTGTCGAATAGCCAAGAGAGGCCCCGAAGCAATCAGCAACTACCAGTGTGCTTACTGAGTACCAGTACGAACCGGATAGCACTGAGGGTGCTGGTTTGGCGCCTCGAAATCAGACCTGTTACATATACTGAGCGAGCGGCCCGCGCTTGCGTATCGCAGTTGACGGCACACCCACAGCGTGCGGATGGTGAGCCACCATTCCCCTACAAGAACGGGATCAGGCGTGTGGCGATGGCGGGACCAACGGGAACGTACGCGATCCGGGCGCGCAGGCAAACATCGCGCTCGAGCGCAATTATAACCTATGCACCAGCGAGTCCGCACATTGACGACGAAACAACAAAAAAAGTCAGCTGGACACAACGCCGGGGTAAGTTGAGATGTAACTCACGATAACTACCCCCTGATCTATTATTGGCGGCTGGATACCTTTCGTTCACGGCGACCAGAAGCGCCTCCACGCGCCCGAAGGACACCGTCAACGCGTGGCGGCGCACGACGGCAGGCGCATTACACGCAAGGAGCACGACGGATCACCCGGATAGGGCCGGGGCGGACGAGTAATGCTAGCCAGGGCGTACAAACGGCAGGAGCGCCGGTCAATGTCAAGTCCAGGCAACAGGTGGACACGCACCAACAGCTTGAGTTTACGCGTCAGGCGTCGTTGGGGTTGGTTGCTAGGGCGTGCGTGGTAAGGAGCGGTAGATGACGGAGGCGTTGGGCGACGTGAGTAGGGGTAGTGGTGCTTAAGAGGCCGCGCGCCTTAAGCGTTGCCTGTGGTTGAGGCTCCATGGGACCAGTGGCGAGCGGCGAATGCGATTGGTGGATGAGTGCCGGGGAATGTGGAGCCCCGGTGGCACGTGATGTGCTACTCAGCCTCCGGTTTTTTTCTCTCAACTCGACCACCCCACCCACGATGGCACAGCGCTGTTTGGCACGACAAAATCGAGCCTCGTTCACACTTACCGCCGCGCGCAGGTGATTGCACGTCGCCCGCCATCGCCATTCTACCACCAACCGCCCTCCACTGGTAGACGAGTGGTGCGCTTATGACTCAGACAAGGGCCATGAGCCACTCCTGAATCGCCTCCGTGGCCACCGACACGCCAAGGCGTGCGCCGCACGACAGGCAAATTCTCGCCTCCCGCTCCTCCCATGTAAGCTCATCTTGTTTTCCAAGTTTTTTGCATCGTCGTCACTGACAACTCTCGTGTAGCCAATTGCCTGCCACTGGTACGCCAGCCTCACGCTGTGGCGGAGCCTGGCAGCTACCCAACGCGCTGCCCACATAGACGACATCACGCACCGAGGTTGCCCGCTTCGCCCGCTGCTTGCTCGACATCGAGCTCCGGCTATTTTCTGCCGGAGAACCGAGCGGACATGGCCCTCTCGTGCCTAGCCATGCCCTTGCCGTGATCTCAACCGATCTCCAGAGCGCGCTCGGTGTTTGATTCCGTGCCAGTGTGGTGTGAGTCGCCTCTCCCCCACTACGGTCTACTCTTGGTACTAACCCGATCACTCAACTCAGCGACCTACGTAAATTGGGTCTCGTGTCAATGGCCCATTCAACGCCCACTGCCTGCTAGCCACGGTGTACACGATACACGGTGAGCTTTGTGACATCTACCGCTGTGCCGGTGCTAACACGCTATTGTCCTCGTGCCCATCGGTTCCTGCAGTACTTGCCCGCCCGAAACATCCACCCATCCTGTCCACTCATGCTGACCACTCGCATATCTCCATTCGCCGTCACTCTTCTCCTACTAACTGTGACATCCCGCCCTCGCGCATTGTTAATGCCTGGCGCTGCATATTCCGTAGGGCGTTTGTTGCTTCGTTCACGACTAATCGAACGTTTGCCGTGTATTTTTTGTTCTCTGTATGACCTATTCGTACTGTAGCCGTGTTTGTATAAGATTTCCTTTGCCGGTACACATTGTCCGCGTTGTTCTTGTATCCTTATAGCTTGTGTACTAAATCGACTAACTTCACTAAATTTACTCGATTTACCTGACTTACAAAACTTATCAAAGTTAGATCCCCCGGTTCTAAGTCCAACTAAATTGAGGCAAGTGGAGCCAATCCCGTGAATCCAGATCGGGATCCTAATTTTAAATGACAACTTTCCCTGACGCGTTTTGACTTTACGGCAAGATAGCCGCGTCTCATAATGTGCGTCATTGAGAAAATATGGGTTTGCAACTGTTATAAGGTGAGCACTCCGTTTGACTTAGAGTCCCCAAGTCCCACTCCTCGTCTTACCTCTTCAGACTTCCGATGTCTGCGCGCAAGGCAGCTCATGAGGTTGACCCAGAGTCCCTCTCCGCCTCACGCTCACGGCGCCCTAACGCTGGCGTACCGCGACTACCATTCGATGCAGGTAAGTTTTCATATTACTGGTTGAACGTCGCTAACTCCAGTATAGTTAACGAGCTTCTTGAGATGCGTACCAAGAAGGCTAACAAGGATGCAAAGGTCAATGCGGCAGCGGCAATTGAGGGTGATCCACTCACCGGTGACGATTCACCGGAGCGCGACCCGCTGATGAAGTTCGTTCGGCCACCTTCCACCGGTGGTAAGTAACTCCTGTACAGTCATGAGATGATTGGCTTACCATGAATCCTCGCTCAGATGACGAGCAGGACCAAGCGAACTACGACAGGGCCCGAACCAATTACCTCATTCGTTTTATCGGGACTCGAGACGGTATTGATGTTCGCCCTAGGATTGATTCTGGTGAACTAGACCTTGCCGACCTCGAAGAGATGTTTGAGGACCCCGACGGTACAGCAGAAGCCGAATACGACGAGGCACTAAAGGCGACCGATAAGGGCAAAGGGAAATCAACTCAGGTGGACGGTCAAGGCGAGGATGACACTGACGAACTGCTGGGGGATACTCAATACGAAGGGGTACGTGTGTTCCTCTGCTCATTACTCGTTACTCTTGCTTATTCGCTCTTAGATTACAGTTGACAAGAGCGACTACGTTGTTAAAGCTAAGCATGCGCCGAAGTGTAAGTTTAGTCCTTATCTTCATGAACGTATTTTTCCCACTCATTAATATCATCAGGCCCACCCGTTACCCAGCAATCAACGTCTGGTAGTAAGAAGCGAGGCGCTGAGCAAGATGAGAGCTCTCGGAAGAGTTGTCGCGCTGCTCCTAAAGGGTCGCAAGGGAAGTCAGGACTTAAAGTCCTTTCCGCAGGTACGTCGGGTGCTCCCCTCAGCCGCACCGACAGCACAACTCTGGTCAACGGGAAACCTCTCGTACACCCAAATTTCTCTCGCGAAGCTACACCCTCAGCGGCTAACACGGCTCGTTTAAACCCAAAAGGCCACTCCAATACCCAATCTTCGTCCGCTCCGGCTAATGGTTCTGGCCGTGCAACCGCCCCGAGGCCTCCCGCTACTACACAACCCCACAAAACGCCAAAAAAATCGGCTACGCAGCACGTTGCTTTGCCTCCCGCTCGTCAAGCACCAACGGCTCCCGCACGCCCAAGCACGGCTCATAATCCACCTCGTCCGCCAGGTAAGGTCCAATATCGACCATTGTCCTGTTTTATCGCTGATATAACTGTATTTGAACTTGTAGCGCCGGCCGAACAACGCCAGCCCCGTGAACAAAATCAAGACCACAACGTTCCAGAGGTCGAGGCGGGCGAGATTGATGTAGGTGAGCAACAAGACGAAGGAGTGGAGCCTACTGGGTCAGCCAATAACAATGTAGGTGCGGTCCACAATTCCGATATGAAAGATTCTAACCATAAATACAAGGGTACTGGGAAGGCTTACATTAAGTCGTTTCCCGAATGGCAACGGCCCACGTTAAGGACCATGGCAAGAATTGCGCGGGCGCGCACCCTGGCGAACGGGACTTATGACGAAAACGAGGATGTGATGCGCGCCAAGTATCCAGATTGGCCCGAAGACTGGGACCAGCGTGAAACACGGCACGCTATTGTATTGGACAGCTTGAGAATGGCGTGCGAGCAGCACGAAACAAACATCCCGTTTAGTTATAGACACGTTCAGTGTGTAAGTGTCAACTTCTGTCACTTATTCAATTGTCAACTAATGCTTCGAATCACATAGTTGAGCATTCTAATAACTACCCACCGAACCGTTGCCGTTAAAGGCCTGAAAGGGCTCGTCGATCAGTTCTTCAAGTTTACCGTCGAGAAATCCGAACGCAACAAGCTGCTCAGCGAGAAGTTGTTACCATTCAACTTTCATTATAAGGTATGTTTCACGTATGGCTATTGTTTGGTGTTGACTAGTTTGATAGGATATACGGAACAAACGTGGGCCATTTGAGAACGTGCTCCTAAAGTTTGCGTGCCAAATCGTAGCTTTCGACAAAATCACGTCCATTGGCGCGAAATACTCCGAATTCTTCGAAGGCCTACCCCCACCTTTTCTTGCTTACGTCTCGGCATTAGTAAGTGTGCTTTGTTTCTTGCCAACTGAGCATTTACAATCGTTGATGGCTCAACAGCTGCATTTTATTATCTTTTCGTACCGGAGCGGAAAGTTCGACAAGAACGATTTGAAGGTCGGACTCCAAACGTCAGCGTTCCGTCGAGCGCTTCGATTCATGATGAAGACGCAAGAGCACAAACCGAATAAGTTGTTGAGCATCCGCAACATAATTTTCGACTACTGCATGTAAGTCAACGTTGCTCCGACTCTGTTTCACCACTTACGATTGGTCTTGTAGTGACGAACTCGGGCCAATAGATGACGTCCGCGACCCATCGCCTGAGCCAGAGCGTGAGTGGTCGTCCGATGAGGATGAGCCATACATTAGTCGTTATGCGGGTAACAGCCACCGTGTTCGTCCAGGCGCGCAGGGCGAGGATGACGATATAGAGATGGGTGAACCGGGGCAGGATGGGCTAGGCGCTGATTAAGCATAGTTAGTAGCGTTGCAAGTATTGTACGTACTTGTTTTACTGACATTCTCGCCGTTTGCGGGTACATTCAGCAGGCAACACGAAATCAACACAAACAATCCCCGCCCGAGCAAATACATACATCACGACATCATATACACGATAGTTGTCGTAGTTTCTATGCACTCCTGATCTTGCTTTATGTTTTCCCAAACTCGAATATGCCGTCCATTTCGTCTTCATGTATAGCCGTTCAAACTCATATTCCAACATCATCCGTATCCCCCATTCTAATTCCTTTATTACGCACATGCGCACGCACGTCAAGCTTTCTGTGCGGCGATTTCGATGTTTGGCCTCTTGTTTCCGTTGTTCCTCGTGTCCGTGCGCGCGTCAAGCTTCTTTCCATGCCGCATTTCTCGTGTTTTCCTTCTAGTTTTCGTTTCTCCTCGTATCCGCGCACACGTCGATTAATTTCCGTGCTGCAGCTCTGCTCGTACCGTCTGTTTCCCGTTGTTTGTCGTATCCTCGCGCACGTCAAATTGCTTTCCGTGCCGCATTTTTGATCGTATCGTTGATACAGCAACATTAATATACCGATTTGATCGCTTTTTCGATTCGAAGCGCGTACATGCGCCGGTTTGACGGAATTCCGAGCGATTTTCAACGAGTTTCAGTGGATATCTGCCTGGACCACCTACCTGCATAGCCACCTATATCAGATTCATATCCCGGCGGACAAGTACATAGCTACTACATAGCTGCTATGTAGCTGCTATGTACATGCTATATAGCATGCATCAGTGCGCATATATCTACTGTATAGCAGATATATAGCAGATATATAGCAGGTATATAGCAGATATATATTTGCTATACAGCATCTATATAGACTGCATAGCCACTACATAGCCGCTACGTAGTCGCTACATAGCTGCTGTACAGACTGAGCTATGTGATGGAGCAGACATATAGTAGATATATAGCAGATACATAGCAGCTATGTAGTCGCTATATATATAGACTAGCTAGATATACAACTGGTCTTGTAGCTGCTATATAGCGCTATACAGGAGCTAGATACTTGGGGGGGAAGCATTTTGGGATATACGGGTATATATCTGCTATATAGCGCTATATATCCCAGGTCAGTTTTGCTGATGCAGGGGTGACCCATTTCTGGTCAATCATCCATGCCCCAGCACTAATTTGTTCCTTCTCTCGAGCTAGGTATCTGTGATCTTAAACAACTCAAAATCCAACTTGGTGGAGTTTTGTCATGTCCTAATGGGTATGTAGAGACAGCGGCCTTGCTTGTATTTACGCATCAACGGGCTCTCTAGCCTGAAAGCCCGGTATTTGGCGGCTCCCCGATCTAAATATACTGGTACAGTGAGCTATAAAATAATTGTGTGTATAATATAGATCCTCTTCCCTAGTGGTAAATCTATTCGTTGCAACAATCTTCCCTCACCATGCCCGCATGCTATCCTTGTAGGGCTTGTATCTAAAATGTGGATTATTATAGGACACAACCGCTTGTATTTTAGACCGGTTTCACCTGAATACTGCCCTATGAGAACCGTATATGCGCAGCACTGGTCGGTCTTGGTCAAAAAACCGGCGCTCCGTCCAAGGTTTGTCCATGTGACTAGACACTGGCCAAAGTACCGCCTATTACGATAGGAGGTCGTTGAACGATCTTAGACTTGGAGAAAATGAAGAGCCCTGAGCAAGGTAACATAATTATCATTAAACATTCTAGTACGCGTGCAACGCCGAGTGCGTTTCGTTAAGAGTCCAAGTGTCGTCTCGAATTTCTTCCACATCTTGATACCGGTCGAAAGCCCGTTTGCAGTCAGGAGTAGAGTGGCTTTACACTTACAAAAATGTAGGACGTTGATCCGGGTGCTGTAGATGTCGTCAAAGCATTGAGTCATTGTTCGGGTCGATCATACGCACGGGATGACCAATATAGACTGGGTTATACAAGCTCGGTTCTAGAGAACCTCCCGAGTCCCCCAACCATATTACTATATCTTGTATCCGGAATCGCATAGTTGTGTGCTACTAGTCTGGATACGTAGTGTGCAGACCAACAAGAATTACAGACCCGCTTGATAACTTCCGCCCATCATACCCACATGCCATCCTTCCAGGTCTTCTATCCGAGTCCTGGAACGATCTTGGGATGCGGATTCTTGAATATGTTGAGCCTCGGACCAGTCCCACGTACAACTTATCCTATGAGAATCGGTGTCTCGAATCTCCCAAGCTCTATAGCATTGGGTGTTAAACGGAACTGAAGGATCGAGTTGTTATCACATACCGAGCTTGACACTGTCTACCACAGTAGTAGGTGCTTGAGCATTCGCTACAACATAACAACACTTCCGGACGCAGTGGGACGGACCCAATGCACCCTGTATATGCACAGCGTTGGTTCAACTTGGCTAAAAAGCCGAGGTCTCGTCCAAATCCCAACCACCTAGTCCCACACTGACCGATGTACTCCTCGCAGGAAGGAACGAGAAAATCTTGAAATCGGAGGAAGTATAGGACCTTCAGCCAGGTGGCATAGTCATCGTCGAAACAATTGACTGCATCCTTGTGGAATTCTTTGAGCAATCCTGGGACACAATCAATGTACCCAAGCATGTGAAACCAGCTCATGCCAAGAGCCCGTACTAGCATCATGTAAGGTTACCGAGAAGACTATTGCTTAGAGTCAAAAGAAAAAACTTACAACACCTCTCACTGTCCTGCCTGAATTCACTCTGCAACAATGGCATTAGAATGATACGACCCATTAGGTCGACCAAGCCGGCTTGTTGAATCACAGCCGAATACCTGACCGCCATGCAACGCAATCCAACCAGCTCCGACGCGCCCAAATTCTGAAAAGCTACTGGACCCATGCATCTATGTGTAGCGAAACTCAAATGATCAGTCTCATTGAACCCAAAGGTCCCAGCTCATGTTACCTACAACATCGTAAAGGAGACGTTTCTGAGCACGGCATAAGCTAGTTTGCATATATCATACCGGCCAACCATACCATCGCCAGCAAATGTTTGGTCCGACTGCACTGCTGCCCACAGTCGAGCGAATGCAACATCTGTCAGTTGTAAGTCTAAATCGTCGAGGAGACCTGAGTAGGTTTGATAGCCGGTTATAAATCCTAGTGAAACACTCAAACGATCCACACCAGGAGGATCTCCTTCAAAGGCCTCTGTCGCTTTAAGTTGGGTAAATGCTATCCTCCTCATACGTGGTAGTTCAGCTAGATCCGCCGGACTGGGACAGAAACTAGGGGTTCCAACAAGGGGCAACAGCTTGTATGACATCCATCTCGCGAGAGGATAGGCAATAGTAAGCGTAGGGTCGTGAGTTGCCGCAAGACAGTATCGACCAAGGAGGTCGTTGAGCTGATAAAGTCGTTTGAGCGGGGCACTAATTCGACTGTCAGTGCTGACCGCACAGCGGATTGACATTGAAACATACATGGCTATCTTGTTGCCTGGACCACACCATGGCGCAACCCTTATCCATAGTACAAACAATAACAGAGCCCACCCCCGTGTGTCTTGCAATAGATGGCATAGGTTGAAGAAACTGCTTCGCTCAGCAGCGAGGAGACCGAAGAGATCATCCAGCTCTATATTCGTCATGTTGCCGTTCCAGTCCATCAACGAGCTCAAAGACCTCGGATCACTGGACCTATGCCAAATATCTTCTGGTGGGGCTGCATGTAGTGAGAGTCCAAAGGTAAGGCGCGAAGACGCCTTGGCAGCTAGTTGTTGCATTATCCTGTCAGTGTTTTCTTGTTCGTAGTCCAATTGGGCAGTCTCCCCCGGGCTCGTGTATCCAACAAATGTGATCAGGAGGCTAAGTACCAACACCCGTAGCCCTAAATATCCATACTGATAATTGAGAAGCTATCCGTAATACATAAGAGAGTGTTAGTGGTCTTGGACCGAGTTAAATACCCAGATCTTATTGACTCACACCACCAGCCTGCGTTGAATGATCTCGTAACAGTTTGACACATGAAGAGGATAAAGCATTGGATCTCTGCGCAATTTCTGCCATTTCATCCGGGTACAGAACTACCGCCAAAATGTCCTCAAAGGTAGTACACGAGACTGACAAGCTTTGATTGTAGACTTTTTGCAGAGCAGAGATCACCTCAGTGCGGCTAGGGACTCGCTTGTTGAGTCGTGGTTTGTCCAGAGTTTGGATATATGCCTCAATTGGTATCCCCCAGGGATGGCTGAGCTCGTCAGACATGTTCAATGCACCTTCCTCACGGTTTGTAGTATGAGTGGTAGTAGATTGAACAGTGGCCGGAGCACCAGGGGTCCAGCGCTAAAGCTTGGCTTCCTAACCGAAGTAACACTAGACGAGGACCAAAGTGAGCAGGTAGTCCGAGGTCGCAGTTTCTAAGCCGTAGAATTGTGCTGGGCGGGGATTACGATCTGCGGCGAGGGTGGCGCACAGAACCTATGGCGCACGTGAACGTATTTCAAAACCACGACGCACGTGACAGTGACTCAGAGGCAGCTCAAGGGCCATGCTTGT
>WSTH01000714.1:0-19301 GCA_019616345.1 Ceratobasidium sp. 395
GCCAACGACGGTCATGAACTTCTGCGCGTCTTGACAGATTGCGTGAAGCTCTGTCACCAACTGCTTGCTCTACTATCATGTTCGTGAGCTGATCATATCACAACCCCTCATACTCACCTTCATCCATCGGTTGGTATCTGCGAGTATGACCTCCCCAGCTCTAGTCGCTTGTTTCAGGTTCATGACCTCAGCCCAGAACAGCACCTGACGGCACAAGAACTCGGAGATATAGTCGAATAACATGCCTGGCTTAGCAGCTAAGGTGAGGTGCTCGCTCCAGTACCGACATGCATAGAACAAATGAGGGGGGATTGAGCGATCAATTCGACTAGCCAGATCAGGTATGTCTTTGTCGAGTATGTGCGATGACTCGAGGCCGCAGATGTTGAACCGCAGCATATCCTGCATGACCTCGAAGCATCGCCGTGATAGTAGCTCATGGTGCTCGGACCGGTTGCAGAAGAACTTGCCCGATCGTTCGACAGTGAGCATATAGTCGGAGAACGAAGCGTGTAGGGTTGAAACTAGTCCACTACGCTCATCCATATGGAGCACAGATTGCAAGGGGACAATTGCACGTTCCGCCTGGTTTACAGTCGCGAGCCGAAGCAGCCGAGCTAGGCCCTCCAACGACAGAGGCTCTCTTGCACAGACCACCGTATGCAGTAGTAGCTTGATGTTCTCCTTGTCCCAGGGCTCCAGGTCATCGTCCTCAAGCGCAGCCGATACTATGGCCGTATATAGCGAATCTAGTGGTCGGTAGGCTTTGCTGCCTGGATTTGAGGATACTCCCAGAAGGATGTCGAGACGCATCTGATGATCTATCGACGGCTTGTCGAGTCCGATGTACCTCACAGCCGTCGCTGCAAAAATGAACAGCGCTCCTGACCGATCAGCAAGCGCTTGGATCTGGGTTGGAGTTGCCTGCATAGTCTTCAGCTCTTCGGCAAGGTACGTCTCGATGTCAGCTTTAACCAGCGACTGCTCGATATCGTGTAAGTGGAAGAGCGAGTAAGATATCTCGCCCCCGTCGGACAGATTGGTCAGCGCAGTACTTTCGGGTCGACAGGTTACAAAGAACTTGATCGGTAGGTCTTTGGCAAAGTGCAGTAGCGCACTCAGGAATAGCCGAGCGTCGCCATGGTCTGAACACTCGTCTAGAGCGTCGACCACAACTATTGGCAGTCCAGAGGGTAGACTGTCCTTGACCTGCAACATCGGCTCGCTGATCAGCTTCTCGAACTGGGCCATCACCCCGCGTATGATTGTGTTCGGGTCGTTCTCCAGCACTCGAGACAGAACATCCGTCATTGGCCGACAAAAACGTGACAGTTGACTAGCGAGAGTAGGCGTGATTCGGGTCACGTCTCGACATTCCGGCAACGAGCGAGAGCAAAAGAAACTCGCGGCGAGTTGGTTAGACGCTTCGAGAATGCGGCAGAAGCTATATGCGATCGTCGTCTTGCCTGTACCAGCCATGCCGTTCATCCAGTACACCTTGGCGCCTTTCGGATCACTTGCCCAGTCTTGAAGCCTTCGAAGAACATGTTGACGAGTGTTCTGAGTACATCCACGGCGTCCAAGCTGAGATGCGTCAGAGTCATATATTGCCATTTTAGCTGGGTTTAGTGCTGCGAGTATAGTGTACTACAGTGTCCAGCAGGGTCATCGTAAGCGGTCATCACACTCGATGGTGATTACTCGACTTACGATCAAGTTGTCGTTCGTAGTTTTCCACATGCTCAGGATTGCGACGCTCTTTTAGGACATCAGCACGAGGTATACTATGCTTGGTCATGCTGGTGCTTACGTGGAGTTGGCGGAACAGCGCTTCGACTCGGCGATAGCAGCGAGTCAAGTCATCGATATCTTGTTCTGCTTCGACATAAGCCCTCGCCCGGGTGCGAGCCTGCTTCTCCCTGATGTCGATTGCTTCACTTTGTAACTCTCTGTATTGTGATCAGAATGTATGCTAGCTACAAGCTTGTACTCATCGTACTGAAGTACGTCTTCGATCGCCTTCGCCATTCGTGCAGGGTTTGCCTGTCTCGATTGCTCTTCGAGTCCTTGCGCTAACATAGCGATATTCAAAGCAAGATCGTTGAACTCGTTGTAGTTCGCAACTGCCGCCTAAAAACTCAAAAATAAGCTAAACGGCCAATGTGGTTTGACCGTGCACTCACCGGTACGCCATCTATGCAATCAGTCAGGATACCTACGGCAGACTTGAAGGTAGGGGCTAGGCCGATGGCGCTGTCTAAAGTCTTGAGCGAGGCTTTCAGGAAGACCAAGGCGGTATCTTTGGTTTCATGTATGCTCGACGGTATGCCTGAGGCGACGGTTGCGGAGGTTCCAAGTGTAGGAATGGGAGAGGATGTATCTGACTTGAGAGCGCTGGACGCCAAGGGTCTGGGAGATCGCGGTCGGAAGACTTCCTTCAGAGCCTCGCTAGATTCACCCAAGAAGTTGCAAAACCTGTCGCGTTTGGATCTCCTAGAGCTCATAAATGCGTACTCTGTGTGGAAAAGAGCTGGTCGTAGAGTGGTGGCAGGGAGATCGAAGGATCAATCTGGCAAGTTTTAGCGCTCGCTGAATCCACGGGATAAGGTAAGCGCTTATGTCGCAACACCAAGTGTGGATCGGGATGATAATGTTAGCATAATCTATCCTAAAAGATTGGCTCACAAGCTCGCAGTCCGCTAAATTAGCTCTTGCGTGCGTGCTGATTCGTCGTCGGGGACACATACAGCCTGATTCTCACCAGCGGTAGCGCATATCAACTCCATTTTATATCCAAAGTTACAGTAACTACGACAAAGCCCATTTTCGTACCACACATGTCACCCGTGCGCTGAGGCCATCAGTGGATAATGGCCGGCCGGATCCGTGTTTTCTATCGGGTGGTTTGGCCTAGAGCATTCCGTTTTTACGTTAGAATCAGTTGTCAGCCCGAAGAATTAACTGTTGCTCACGGCAGGACCGAATGAGATGATACGCGGCGCCGAGGTTTCATGGAACAGATTTCGGCAATGGTTGAGGACTAGCAAGGTTCACGAGAGGCGGGGTTGATTAAGAAAAAACGACCCTCCCTTTTCAGTTTCCAAGTCCTCTCGAGTCTCTCTTCGCCTGGAGGCCAACCAGCAGAGTTGTTCCACTGAGCCTGATAGACGAACCCGCCCATCCGATCACCAATCCCAACCACTCCACTCGGAAACGAGACGAGGACACTCAGAACACATCCCAAAACCATCGACTCGGCATATCCGTGCGACGCCAAGCCGGACTCTCGCGACTTGCGGCGCGGTACTCCAATCCTCCTCAAGTCACAACCGTCCGTCCTGAAGTATCTTCGTATATCCAACAGGTTTGGGGGTGCTGGGTCTCGCAGGGAGTCAACAGCCCCCGATCCTGAGTTCCGTCGTCGCGTCGTTAGTCTGGCGGGAAAAAGCCAAATCGTTCGAGTTCGTGTGACTATTCCAAGGGGTGATCCGACTGCACAAGACCTTGCGCCGCTAGTCCACGCTTCCCATCGGTTCTCAAGAGAGCGTAGACGGTATGACGCCCTGAGCACACCTGGTCGTTATGCTGGCGAAAGGAGAACCTGCGAGAGGCGAGGCAGTCAAGGTTACTCGGGTGTTAAATAAACCTCCGCTCCTTCAAGAAGCCAGATTTGTCAGTCTCTGAGCGGCAACGAGCGAGGTGATGAGAGCTAGAAGACCGTGAGGTGGTTGGAGGAGGGGTCCAGTAGTGGATCCGTCGTTCACTGGCTGGATCGTTCAGTTGTATTCCGGCAAGGTAACTCTAGTTCGGCCGATGCGACGTTTTGGTGTTGAGAGCGCGGCAGACAGCAGTAGGCGTGAGTTATAGCACAACAGGATATTGGGAGGGTAGTTGCGAGTCCAAAGTCGAGTTGGCGCGCAGCGTGTCGAGGTGGGTGATCAAGGTGTATAGCGAGTGGAAGTATGTTATCAAGTGGAGGGATGCGAGCGTGGCGGGGAAGCGAAGCTAAAGTAGAGATGCAGGCGAGTTCGTGGTTGTAGTGGACTACAGCTTTATTAGCGGCTAACTAAAGTCGTCAGGCTGACGTTCGACTTACCTAGAGGTTCGGATTCGGCGGCCGCACTGCTCTAGGAGTCGCCAGAACTCCAAGGATCTCGGTCGTAAATACGCCGGCGAACTGGTGTATGAGACGGATCGGCGTTATTGGCTCCTTCCAGTTTGGGCGGGCTGTGGAACTAATCATCAGCTACCAGTGGACCAGTCAAGCTTTGTTCGGCGCACCCTTAGTTGCTTCCCCGGCGTTCGAAGGATCCAGAACGTTATTTCCTTGTCGCCGTACCGGTAGTGCGGTTTTCGTTCCACCTCAAAGTCCGTTGGTCCTCGCAAGCCAAGGAGTCATCTCGATCCGATGGTTGTCAAAGTCGGCGTCGAGCGATCAAGTAAGCAGACCAGAGACCTCTTGGCTCTGATAGAGGAGGTTCTCGGCTCATGGAGATGCTGGTTGAGCAGAATCGAGTCGAGTCGTATAGGAGAAGTGGTGGGTAAGGTCATCTCTCGTTTGATGATCAACAGAACCACGTGGCCCGGAGGTATTTTGCTTCCGTCTCAGTCCTATTCGTTAGGCTGTAAGCTTCGCGGAATGCTTGGCTATTCTACCACCACGGACGCATCTTGAAATGAACAAATCCGGTCCGTTGAACCAGAAACTGGAACTCTTCGATATTCGACACTAGGAACGCTTCGAACACTGGCGCTAAGAATTGTTCTTGACTATGACCTTTGGCTTTTGGCCATCGCCGATCTCCGTACTCGCCTATCGATATTTGAGGCCTTAGTTCTGAACATAACCGGGCTCTCGCGACTTCTTTCTTCGCCCGAAATATCCTTCTTGTCTCAAGCAGACCTGATATCGACAGCTATCATGCACTGCCGGCGTTATGCCACTAATCTTTATAAACCCGTCTCGAGAATCATCATGCTCGCCACTTGTTGTATTTCCCGTCGTATCTCCCTTCAATCTCGTTCTCAGCTTCGGATGGCCTAACGATCGTTTGTTCAGTATAATCCAAGCGTTTACGTACTCGAAAAATAAGCCCACTAGACCCAGAGCCTGGATCACACGAGTACATCGTTCGTTCAGGCTATCAACGAGGTTCCTCTATTCAACGAACATTCTCTCTCTCGAATAAAGTACTCGTTCGTGAACCGAAACGGCTCGTACATAACTCATGCGAAGTCGAGGCTTTTGTTGTGAGTAGCTACTTATCAGGAAGTACACTCAATGCGATGAGGTCAATACTTGTGAGCAGATTCATGTTTACCAACTTCTACTTTACTCTTACATTGCTACCGCAATCTATCCTTCACTTGAGCGTTTGTACGCCCGATCGTTTCCGCATACCTCATACTCATACGCAACCCTCTACTATCGCAGGACGAATACGTTCCCGAACCATTGAGCTTCCTCGCAGCTCAAATAGTGTAGATTCAATGACCAAAATACTTAGAGCTCGATAGCGATATACACTTTATGGGCTCAGGCGCGCATAAATTATCATGAACCTATACTGTCAAGACCGGCAAGGAGTGGACGAGACTCTCGGGGGAGTAGAAACCAGGGGATTAAATTAGGAGATCAAGGATCTACTACGTGTAACGACATCCCCTATGCTTGATGGAATGAAAATACGTTTGAATAACCGAAACCCGTTCAAACTCAAGTCGCAATCCAAGACATAATTGAGTCCAATAACTTTATCGCATATGGTTCTACTTCGCTCCGGCAAAGCGGGGATATATACTAGCCTGGATCCTTGACTACGATACTGAAGCATGGTCCCCACACAAGATGGGCGGAAGTCGATTTGGGTTGACTTAAGACAAGACTAGCCCACGTGACCAGTTACTGGGCTTGGGTATATTGTGGCGGCCTCTGGCTTGTCGCGCCACCCAATGAAGCGATATAAAAGGGTTGTGTTCTGCGTTTTTGAAAGCAAAATATAATAAATGAAAAATCAGAAACACTATTCAATTTTGAGTTTCATTTCGTCTGATATCTCCCTGCGCCGCTGTTGTGGTTACTTTGACCATTTCTAACCGACGACACTCCCAATAGATGATGGTTGTACTAACAGATTTATTCCACATCGGGATGATTCTGTACATGCAATACATAACCCCAGGCCGAACCTTACGACCAGCTCACGCAAACATCCGACTCGCCTGTTTATCGCCAACTCCGTTATTGTGACATCCTTCCCCGAATCGCATCTCCCACAGCCTGCCTCGCCACCCGTGACTCTTCCAGATCATTCCGAGTTTGAGTCTGAGACGTTCCAGGGAGCTCTCGCCCTATCAGAATCTCCTCAGGTGGAAACTCCCATTTCGTTAAATAAGGCGATATGCGTGGACCCACACATAACCAGCGGTTTGTTCGTGAAGGTTCCGATCGTCCTTACCACGGCCAAGACAATGGGGGTAACAGGTATCGGAAGGGACAAGTGGCGCCATGGATCATCTCAAAACATTCTAACCACCACGGGACCCAGTAGAACGGACTGTCCAGGGGGTTAGTGTGATTCGAATTTGATTTGTGCCTGGATACAATTGATCCAAGGGGATAGACTAAAGCACAAGGGGAGCGAACAATACATCCAAAAACGGGACCGGAGCATGCGGGTTATAAAGATGCATGAAGCACCAAGGCAGCTTGACGTTGTGGCTCTCGCTGTAAACTGGTAAACAGGCTGGGAGGGACGACGCCACGTGAGCGCGCCTGCTCGACATTTGGCGTAATTGTGGCCGAATTGGGAATTCGGTAGAATACATGTTTTCAGATCGAGGAGAGTTGATGGAAGTGGGCAAATACGAGTCGGATACTGAAAGGAGAAAGCTGAGGTCCTAAAATGCTCCGGGTCTCTCTGGACAAAAATCCTGGAGCCCTGGAATCGTATCCAGAAAATTGATCTCTCAGAGCCTGTATACTTTGAATGGCGTATTGAGAATCAAGAGTTTTGAAAGAACTCGAACAGACACATATCCAGTCATTGATCCAAGGGAAGTGGAGAACATAGTAATAGGGTTGATGGCGCCTCGACCAAGACAAAGATGCGGTGAAATTCCAAGGAACACGCTCACACGTTAAAAGGTAGCCAAGGAATAGGAGATCTGAGTTTGTCCTCGTGAGAAAGCGAGAAGACGCGGAGCCGGCCGAGCCGACGGATTATGCCAAGACCAGTTTGCGAAATAGTGGTGGAAGGATTGAAGCAGGTAAGCGAGGCCGGCTTGTTGCGTAAACATGATGATTACTTCCAGCGCCTCAATACTATCTCGACTAGACCGAAACGCCAACCTAAGCCAGCAGCATAGTCCCCCACTCCAGACCGATCCGTCGTAGCCCCTTCATTCCTGCGTGACCGAGCCCGCCCGCAAGACGAAACAAGTGGCCCACCAAATCGTGATGAACGTCGATGCGGGGCTCCCCTAGAAGGTTCGAGCCGAACAACCGCTAAGCGGCGCGGCACATTTCCGACGCTTTTCAAGCTAGGCGTTGCGCGGTGGCTATTTCGATGCGTAGAACAACTTGGAGATGTAGATCTGGGGATGGGAGCTGGCGTTCCAGTGATGGTTCTGTCGTTGCATCGCGGTCTGGCTAGAAATCGAAGAGTCGATGGGGCTAGCCGGAGAGACTCGTCTCAGATATATTTGATCCGGTTTGGGGTGGCCTGATCTGCGTCCTGGATTGTCTATCGACAGTCGCAAAGAGGTAGCGGACGAATCGCAGTAGCATTTGTCTCGCACAGGGACAGGCTACGCAGGTGAAGTTGGGAAAGTACAGTTTGCGAAAGGGAGGGAGAGCGAGAAGTCATGATTTAGCAAGTTACTGGGGTACATCGTCTGTGAGGGAGCTGTGGATCGAGCAACTTGAATGTAGTACGCCCGCCTAAGAATGACGCTAGGAGGTGCCGAGTCGTAAGCTACCAAAGCTCGATCACGCCCGTTGCGGAACCGGCGTTGGTGTCGAAAGGGGTCCGAGTGGTGGCGAGGAGCTGGGCTTCAAGAAACTCGCTGTGAAATTAGTTGTTAGCCAAGATCGTTCGTCCCATGTTTTCATACGAGATATGATCGGGGTAGGCCGTACGAGTGGTAGAGGCGATATGGGAAGATAAGTGTGATGTAGGTGCTGCGCGCTAGCTTGATCTCGAAACCACGATGATGGTGCCAAGAGCGAAATGATCGAATGACGCAAAGTAGTGGCATGAAGATGGTCCCAGAGGTATTCCGAGGCTGAGCCATAATCGTTGGTCCGCGGGCTGCGACGTGTCAAGCTAGTTATAGATCTGCACGGAGAGCGCATTGGTCCCAGCGGATACAAGGAGCTAGCAGCTCGGATACTGGTGAGCGATTGAAGTACAGCGAAGCGTAGAATGTACAAGACCCAGGATGGTTAGCGTTCTTGCTGCGAACGTTGAGGCTTTGCGGAGTACGCATTAGATGAGAAAAGACGCACTGGGGATCGCCACATAGCTCCCGCCATTGTCATCCTACCGCCACGCATTTGAATGCTTAAAGCAGTCTGGCATGACAGGCAACGCCCGACGTCTGACCACCCAATCGATCCTCCAGGCCAAGTCCTGCCATCACGCCGTCTGAACGATCCCAGGCTGAGTGCCGTCCCATCACGTTTTAGAAGTATCAACTGGTATTTTCGGGACTTTTCGTCACCGTAGAGTGTCGTCGTCGAGCATCCAGTAAGAGCGTGGTTGAGAATGTGCCGTTGGTCGAAGCGAGTGTCGTGGTGAGCAGCGGAACGAGACCAGCTGACAAATCATCGAGTCTAGACTCTGGTGACTACCATTACGTCAGCCGATTCAGTCAAGCATCCGACTCCCTATGCCGGTCCGTTTTGCAGGCCGTCCACTCGCCGGCGGACGGTGTAGTGCGTCGCGACAGTGATGTAGCGCATGTATACCTCATGGTAGGAGTGTATGTATGCGTTGTCAGAGCGGTATGGTGGGAGCGGAATCGTTAGAGCGAGGCGACCCGATTGTGCAAAGGTTCGAACTTATAGAAGTGTGGTGACCACACAGGCGGTGAATAGCTGGTACAAAAGCTGAGATGTATAAGTCCTGGGTATGGAATCAGACTCAGACTTCCATTGACTCTCTGCTGGCTGATTTCCGGTCCGCGGCGCCTGATGCCTTCGTGACTCTTGGGTTGTTTGTCTTCAGTCTCGCGAAATGACCATGCGCGATGGTGGTCATAATGCTCGCTCGCTGACCAGACCTTGCATTCTCGACGAATTTTCGAGCAATCGTAATCTAGGTAATGAATGTAGTTCATACCTTCTCATCAGCCAAGCCTACGGGCTCGAGACCTGAATTCTGCGTATTCAGGCCTACTTCGAATATACTTTCTGTGGTACGTTATCACAGGCAACATACAAACCTTCAGACAGCAAAGCTGAGACACCCAGTCGTTTTATGATACAGCTATTCAGAATGCACCATCAGGGCGTCTTTGGTACAAACACGTAAGGGGATCAATCGACATGAAAAAACAATAAGAGAAGCCGAGGCGGCAGAGCAGATTATCAGTATTCCCAGCATGTATGCGCCAGAAAAGTAGACCACATACCTCCAACATCTCATTCAGACCCCCAGCACTCTGTCCACCTCGGACCGAGCGCCGCGTCGGTGAAGTCCAGCTCAAAACTGCCCCATTGATCGATCAGAACCGTGTTCTGCGGCCACTTCAGTATTGGTCGAAGGTCCGCCGGGACCCAGAACAGCAGGGATGAGTCGTGGCCGACGACCCAGCCGTCTTCGTTTATAGCCCAGTAGTTAGAGTCGTGAGGGGTAGCAAGACACTTCTGTGCATCCCAGACTCGGATGGTGGAGTTGTGTGAGCTCGAGGCGATCAGCTGACCATCAGGCGAGAAGGTAACTGATACAACCTGGTGGGTATGTGCGCGGAACGGACCAGTCAAAGCATCTCCCGTCTCTGCATCCCATATGCGTATTGTCTGATCAAATGAGCCAGAGACAATGTAGCGGCCGTCAGGTGAGTACATGGTCGACCAAACAACGTCGGAATGTTCTGTTAATGGGCCAATTACACAATGTCCGGTCTGTGCGCCCCAGATGCAAATTGTATGGTCCCGAGAGCAGGAAAGAATATGGCGCTCGTCGGGTGAGAATGATACTGAGTTCACCTGAGCAGTGTGTCCTTGAAATGGACCAGTGACTGTAGTCCCGGTCTGTATGTCCCAGACGCGGAGGATACCGTCGCTAGAACCAGAAACGATGTGTTTACCGTCTTGTGAGTATGCCACTGAGTAAACCCAGTGCATGTGGCCCTCCAACGGACCAGCTATCATGCTCCCATTCTGAGTGTTCCACACGCAGATAGTGTGGTCATCAGATCCAGAAGCAATGTGATGGCCGTCAGGTGAGAACGTCACAGACCTGACCTCGCCCGTATGCCCTTTGAACGGCCCAGCAAGCGCCACTCCAGTCTGCGCATCCCACACTCAAACTGTTTGATCGTCAGAAGCGGAGGCAACCCGGTCACCAGTCGGCGAGAACACCACCGAGTTGACATAGTTGATATGCCCCTTCAGCGGGCCAACCAACCTCCTCCCAGTCTGTGCATCCCAGACACACACTGTACAGTCATCAGAGCCAGACACAATCCGACTCCTGTCAGGTGAGAACGCAACTGACTGAACCCCTGCGGTATGCCCCTCAGACAGACTAGACTGAGTGTGTCTAGTCTGAGCGTCCCAGATGCGAATTGTCATGACTTGACACGCTTCCACATATTATATTTCATTTTACTATATTTTCTTTAGACACATACCTTTTACAGAACATTTCTAAGGATGTGTCATCTCTTTGTCATCAGGGTTCATTAGTCAGAAGTCACGTGATCTCAGAATGTTCCAGAAGTCTTTGTCATCTCGTATTTCACATCTCAGATCTGTCATGACTTGACATGCTTCCAAATATTATTTAGGATTTTATCATATTTTTCTGAATTACTTTCCTTTTATGGAACATTGGTCATAAGCTGACTTATCATCTTTGTAATCTTTTGTCATCAGGGTTCGTTAGTCAGAATCACGTGATCACAGAATATTCTAGAAGTCTTAGTCATACATTATTTCACATGTCATATCAAATACCTGTATGACTCGGTTTGCTTCTCAGTTTGTACACGTAGATACATGGCTGTGTTCTCTGTTGTATATAACCAAGGGCAAGTTTGAGGTTACAGACCAAGAACTTGACCTCCTCGTCAATTACAAGTTCTTTCTCATATCCTTTTGGTCACTGGGCTATCAGTCGCCCATACCTTCACTTTATATCTACTCATCATGAGAGAGCTGTGACACGAATGGTGTGATCAGGTGAACAAGAGACAATGCGATTGCCGTCGGGCATGTAAACAGCCGCATACACCCCGTTGGTATGTCCCCTGAGCGGACCGGCAACTGTCTGGCCAGTCTGTGCATCCCAGATGCAGACCGTGTGGTCTAATGAGCTCGAAACTATGTGAGCACCGTCAGGAGAGTATGCTACAGACCAAACCACATCGGTGTGTCCCTGGAATGAGCTGGCTATTGGGTTGCCTGAGTGTGAGTTCCAGATGTGAATAGTGCAATCGCTAGACCCGGAACTGATATGCCCGCCATCCGGTGAGTATGCGACAGACTCAACCTTGCTAGTGTGTCCAGTAATAGGACCAAGCTTTAGATCTCCACTGTCATGACTTGACACACTTCCCATATTATATTCCGATTTTATAACATTTTTCTAATATACTTTCCTTTTATGGAACATTGGTCATAAGCTGACTTATCATCTTTGTAATCTTTGTCATCAGGGTTCCTTAGTCAGGGTCACGTGATCATGGAATATTCTGGAAGCCTTAGTCATACGTTATTTCACATCTGATATCAAATACCTGTATGACTTGGTTTGCTTCTCAGTTTGTACTTGTAGATACATGGCTGTGCTCTCTGGTGTATATAACCAAGGGCAAGTTCGAGGTTGCAGACCAAGAACTTGACCTCCTCGTCAATTCTATCTTCTCTCATATCCTCTAGTCACTGTCCATCAGGGACATACTCTTGACTTAAGCACCTTATCACCGAGAGGATCTGACATCCACTTTGTGCGTTCCAGACTCGAATATCGTAGTCCACGGAGCCAGAAACAATGAAGCAGCCATCAGGTGAGTATGCTACACACCACACATGCTTGCTATGTCCATGACACTGGCGGATTGTTCCGCGCCCCATTTTTGCGTCCCAGATGCAAACTGCCCGATCATCAGAGCCAGATGCAAGATAGTTGCCATCAGGGAAGAAGGTGGCCGAGCGAATGTAGTTTGTGTGTCCTTCTAGTGGACTGGCCACAAGCTGCCCTGTCTTCATGTCCCAGATTCAGATAGTCTCATCGGCAGATCCAGAAACAACGCGATTACTGTCTGGCGAGAATGCAACTGAGGTAACCTGGTGTGTATGACCAGTGAGTGGACCTGTCACAATCTGACTAGCATGTGCGTCCCAAATGCATACACTGTTGTCATCAGAGCCAGACGCTACCAGGCGACTGTCAGGCAAAACAGAAACGGTGAAAACTGAGCCACGGTGTTGCCAGACTGCCAGTCCTGCTGACTCCCGGTTGTCTATCGCTGTACCTGTTGCTCGAACTAGCTTCTGCATTTGGGCTCCGTAGTGCAGCCACATAGGATCTGCCTTGTCCCATAGTGCTAGCATGGAAACGTATATATGCAGCGTGCTCTTGCATACCAGGTTAGCGCCGACGACGGTTATGAATTTTTGCGTATCCTGGCAAGCCATGCAGCATTTGTCTGGTGCTCCCAGTTCCTGTAGCCCATCAATCAGCCAAGTTCTCATTTACCATCAGCCCATACCTTCATCCACCTGTAGGTTTTGGCTAGCATCGCAATACCTCGACTGGTTGCCTTCTTCAGGCTCATCACCTCAACCCAGAGCAAGGCATGCTGGTATAAGAACGTCTCCACGGCCGAAGTAAGTGTAGTGGAGCCGCCTGCTCGTATAAGATGATCACTCCAGTACTGTCACGGACCGGGAAACCGGCCGGATTTTGGATTTTTATCACGCCCGGTGATACTCACTAGTAATATCTCCTACTTTCTGCATCAGTACATAGAGAGATATCTACTTGTGCATGGTGTTGATTTCATGTTGTCTAAGCCATTTGTTGCTGTCATGACTTGACACGCTTCCCAGAATATATCCTGGATTTTTTATATTTTTCAGATACACTTTCCTTTTAAGGAACATTAGTCATAAGCTTAGTTATCATCTTTGTAATTTTTGTCATCAGGGGCTCTTAGTCAGAAGTCACGTGATCATAGAATCTTCTAGAATGATTAAGTCATCTTGTATTTCAACTCTCATATCAAATACCTGTATGACTCAGTCTGCTTCTCTGATTGTACACGTAGATACAAGGCTGTGTTCTCTGGTGTATATAACCAAGGGCAAGTTCAAGGTTATAGACCAAGAACTTGACCTCGTCAATTCTAGGTCTGCAAAAACCATTTTTCTAATTGGCGCTCGGCGGTCTACCTGTAATTTTTGGTACTTACTAGCACCGGAGGTTATCCATTAGGCTCCCTTAGCACAGCAGCGTTCTCACAAGGGCCAATTAGGGAGCAGGCCTTATGATTTGGGGCTGGCACTGCTCGTGAGGGGTAAATACACAGGCGGGTATTCAGTAGGCTGTAATGAGATATGCATTTGGTATGAGAGATTGGGATAATACATGATAAGGGACAAAAAACGTAAGAGAAAAACAAATCTATTGGGCAGAGCAAAAACCCGGCGCACGAGTGGTGGAAGCCAGAGAAGCAAAGCCGTTGTAATGTAGTGGTGTGGAGTGGTGGAGGAGCTGTGTCTGGAGTGGCCGCAACACGACGCCGAGGTGATAGGGCAGACAGGTAGTGACGCGCATTCGTACTGGATGTGTTCAAAGCGTGTGGTTGCAAGCGTGACTGAATTGAACAAATCCAGAGCGAGCGACAAGGGCACCAAAACTGTTGCAAGCAATCGAGCCGGGTCACAGGGAGGGCGCAAAACAAATAACAAAGTCGCATCTGTAAAAAGCATTGAGTGATCCCGCGTAGGGTTGTTGAAATGTAAAGTGTGAGTGGACGGATGGCAAGCGTGGAAGAAACAAAAACACACCTCGCACTCTATCAGTCAATCGAGAGATGCAGAGGCAGCACGCAGGAAGGTGGCGACGGACGTGACGACTCCATCGACGGACGAGTTGTACGTGTAAAATTCGGCCGCCGCACGCCCAGTTGAGGACCGCGAAGTACGAGAGCTTCAGGTGATATTGGTGTGCGAGGTGACATGGGATTGCGGGAAAGGTGGGTTTAGACAAAGACATTTGCCGACGCTGCGGACAAAGCACGCAGGTAGAATGAATGCGAGAACACAGGCGGCGTACGCAAAGGGCTGGCGTCGGTGGGTGGGCGCAACGTTCTTGGTGGGCACCTTGACCGGGTCCGCGGACAGCGGTGCTTGGCTCATCGAGGACGCGGGAGAGGTCGAGTTGGAGTGCAAGGGCGGCGTGAACACCGGGGAGGGATACAGGTTCTGGTAGTCAGCCGCGGGCTGCTTTTGCGACTCGGCAGGCTGACTCAGGATCGGCACGGCGACAGGCGCGGAAGTGGCAGAAGCGGAGCCGTACTCCCTGTTAGGCGCGCAGCGCCCGAACGCTGGGCGCTTAGCCCCTAACGAGCGTTGGCATGGAACAATGGCGTCTAAGATTTCACGGTTGTCTCATTTGTCTCGGTATTTGATTATTCGCTCATGTATTTAAGGCTGGCTCCTTTTGTACATTCCCTCTCATCTTTATCGAGTGGATTTTGGACTGTCACCTGCGCGTTAGCACTTAGTCCGAACCGCCACGACCGGCACCGCCACTCGAAGGCGTTACACTTTTTGACACATTTTTACAACCACCGAACCGAACATCGACCCAACATACAATACCTCGTCGACGACGCGATCCTCGCCGACTCGACACTTCTGATTTTCTGATTTATTTTTTCTCTTTTATTTTCTGATTATATAAATCGAAAAACCCTCGCGGCGACTGGCCATCGTCGCGAACCAAATACAGTCTCGGATTAAGATTGAGTAGTTCATTTGAAGCTTCTATTACTAATACTTTTACTGTCACAACCCTGTACTATCTAAGGTGTGAACTCGCTCTTATGTCCGTCGAGGGACTCGATATGCTTTGCGCTTGTGCTGAAGGTGTCTTGTTGCGACCCGCTTGTGGGTGCGCCTCGTGGCTACAATGTGGACCGCGATCCCTTGGCCTGAATAGGCACTGGTACTGTCTTGTGCCTTGGTCTGGTGGCTGGTGCAAGCCACGAGTTGAGGTGGTCTTAAGTCTGATCCGAGGGGAGTGAGGATCGACTGCCCGAAGTGCTTAAGTTCTTATGCTAATCTAACGCTGCCTTACTTGTAACACTAGCCGCGCTAAAGCCTGCTAGTATAGTCACACTTGTAGAGGGGAGAGTTGACGAGGTAGAACAAGCTGAGGGTACTCGGCTTGTTCTCCACTGTATATATGCTACGAGGTACATGGTCTGTGCGTACGTGAGTCATGCATCGTAGAGCGAGGCAGTACATCGTAGAAGTGGGCAGATACAGTGGAAGCGAGACATAGCCACGAGAGGAGGTAGAAAGGAGAGGCGCTGCACGGGCTGTGCTGCTTGTGTAAGGGAAGCCTGTGAAGGGGCTCTCGGAGAGTCGAGCCACAAGACAACGTAAGAAGGCGCATCAGCGCTAGAGTGCGAGACAAGGAGGTAGGCGCGCAGCGCAAAAGGTCGTGAAGCGTGAGAGCGGGTCACGACATTGTTCCCCTCTTAGTGGTCCGTTTAGGGGACATGAACGGGCCACACACGAAAAGAAAAAAGTTCGTAAAAAAAAACAGGGAAGTACAAATTTAAATACGAGCGGCCGCCGACAAGGTGGGCCAGGACTCGTCCAGAGCCAGTCTAGCACAATCCTTCGACAAATCCTCGTTGGATCTATCCCAGGCCCGCTGGTCCAACCACTCCCAGAACTCCTCCTTCGTCATCTTTTTTACAGCGATAAGGGAGAAAATCTCGCCATAATCTAAACTAAGGAGGTCTTCCCGGCCATAGGCTTCCGGGACACGCGTTTCCCACTCCTTTTTCGCATTTTTTACCATCTCCTGGGACCACAACTCGTGTGTCTCCAGCGAGATTCTCCAACTTCCATCCTCCTCCCACTTGACGTTCGAGTCCTTGTTCCCCCACTTCCCTTTCGACTCTATAACGACTTCCTGCACTGTGGGGGCGATGCAACCGCGGCAGATAAACATGCCGCAATGGTCGATTTCGGCTGGAGTAATTGGCCGCTTGCCTTTTCCGACCCAGACGAGGGTTCCGAAGTCGGGGTGGTGCATCTCGGTCTCGTTAACCCAGATGAGGGGACCGCGCTTGTGCCGCGGGATGCGGTCAAGGGAGGCGGTTGGGTCGAGGAATCGGGCGAACTCCCGGGAGCCGCGTAGGGTCCGGGTCCACCGGTGGATGTCTGATTGCCATAATTTTTTGAAGTCAGTGCTTGACTCCAGGTAGGCCTCTTCCTCCATTCCTCTGCACATACGGTCGTAGGGGGAGTCCCCGGTTTCCCGGGATCGGGTGAAGCGGGCATCGAGCCCCTCCTTTGCCCAGAGGGCGAGGTCTTCGGCCCAATCGCGGCGGGCACCGCGGCGGTTGGAGAAGATGCGAACGGTGGAGTGGACGGGGGCCATTGCGAAAGTTGGGTTTTAGTTAAAAAAAGGTTTAGAGCGTTGGGTGAGGAGTAGCTGTAGCGGTGGATGCTGGTGCTGAAGTCTCCTGCTCTCCCCCCCTCCTTTTTATATCCTTTGGGTAGTAGCCCGTGTGGGTAGTCCCTTCGGAAGCGCTTCATAACTTGGTTCAAGGCTGTGATTTTCTCGGCGCGTTCCATGGTGTCTTCCTCAGGGCCATAGCCTTTCCATCTGACTTGGTAGTATAGTCCATCCTTCTCTTGTTCCCATGACACGATCTTCTCGACTTCGTATTCCTCCTCCCCTTGTTCTGTGATGACCGGCGGGGGTCGGACCTGGAGCCGATTGAATTGTCTGTCTTCTTTGTAGGGAGAGAGAAGGTTGATATGGAAGACATTATGGATCCGCATTGACTTGGGTAGATCGAGGCGGTACGCATGGGATGAGACCTTTTCGCTTATGGTAAAAGGCCCGGACTTCTTGTCATCTAACTTCTTCGTGGGGCGTTTGGTGCGGATATTGGTCGTGATGAGCCAGACCTTGTCGCCTTTCTGGAATTCTCTTTTGGGTGCCTGTTGTTCCTTCTGATGGTACTCCATCATGGCGCGCGCCTCGTCTCTGATTTCGATGAATCGTTCCGCAAGTTCATCGGCCTTAGGGGTGTTGGTGGACAGGGAAGTGGTGTTCCAGTGCGGATGGAGGCCGTAGATAGTTTCAAAGGCCGTTTTCCCAGTAGCCCTGTTGACTTGGTTGTTGTGACAAAACTCTGCAATAGGCAGCCATTTGACCCAGTCGTCCTGTTTGTAGTTACAGAAGCTTCTGAGGAAGCCTTCTAGCCATTGGTTGGTTCTTTCCGCTAGTCCGTCTGTCTCTGGGTGGTACGCCGTGGACATTGCGGGTTCTATCCCCAAGCGTTCGTATAGTGCTTTGAGGAAGTGGCTATTAAAGGTTACTCCGCGATCGGAAATAGCCTTTTTGGGTAGTCCATGCAGTCGCCAGATTTCCTTCGTGAAGATCTCTGCCAATTCCTCGGCGTTTGTGGATTCTCGGCAAGGAATGAAGTGCGCTTGCTGAGAGAAGCAATCTACAACAACTAGGATACTATCTAGTCCTTCTGACTCGGGTAATTTGACAATGAAGTCGTAGTTGATCTCTTCCCAAGGTGCTTTCGGAAGGTCGATGTTCTTGGGGGAAATTGGTTGCTTGGTTCCCTTACTCCGCTGGCACACTTCACAGGTGTCTACGAACGCGTTGACTTGCTGCTTGATGCTGGGCCAGTAGTAATTGCGTGACAGCAATTCAAGGGTTCTTGCCTGTCCTTGATGTCCGGCAACCGGGGAGTCGTGGTGTTCTTCTAGTAGGCAAAGCCGCAGCTCTTTGTTATCTGGGATGAGGATTCGTCCTTCGTATTTTAGGAGATTGTCCTCCCATGTGTATTTGGCGTACTGCTTTCGGACAGAAGGTGGTAGGTCATCCTTCTTTTGGGTACTCGTTAGGAGTGTGGCCATTGACTCGTCGTCTTCCTGTGCTTCTTGGATGGTCATGATTAGGTCAAGTTGCGCGTCTCCCTTGAATCCTAGGAAGCGTTCTGCCGCTATCATGACCTGTGCTGGGTTGGGGGTGTCCAAGTGGTCGGGCCTTCTTGAGAGTTTGTCCGGCTTCTCTCCTAGTTTACCCGCGCGGTAGACTATAAAAAAGTTGTAGGATTGGACGATTTGGTAGTAACGTGCATGTCGTCTATTCCATATCTGGGCGTCCTTCCAGTAGATGAGGTTTTTGTGGTCTGTGTAAACCGTGATAGGTTCTTTGGTCCCTTCTAGATAAATGCGCCAGTGCTGGAAAGCTGTGATGATGGCACACAGTTCCTTATCGTAAGTGTCGTAATTGAGTTGGGCGCTGTCAAAGCTTTTTGAGAGAACCCTATGGGGTGTAGGTATCCGTCGTTTTGGCGCTGGCTGAGCACCGCGCCCATAGCTACCCCTGAAGCGTCTGTTTCGAGGACATAGGGTTTATTTGGGTCTGCGTGGGCTAGTACCGGGGCCGAAATAATTAATTCTTTGATCTTATCGAAGGCCCTTTGTTCTTCTTCCCCCCACTGCCATTTGTGATCCTTGAGGGTGAGGTTATTGAGGGGTCGAGCGATTCTGCTAAAATCCTTGACAAAGCGTCGGTAGAAGTTGACAAAGCCTATGAAGGATTGTAGCTGTTTAACCGTTTTGGGCGCTTGCTATTCCGTGATGGCAGCAACTTTATCTTGTTCCATAGAGATGCCTTCTGGGGTAATGACGATACCAACGTAGGTGACAGTGTCGGTGTAGAAGATGCATTTTGAAGGTCTTGCAAAGAGGTGGTTTTCCCTTAACCTCCTTAGGTGTCATGACTTGACACACCTCCATAAATATATTTAGGATTTTATAATATTTTTCTGATATACTTTCCTTTTATGGA
>WSTH01000715.1:0-19283 GCA_019616345.1 Ceratobasidium sp. 395
ACTTTAAGTGCTTTGTCGTTTGTTTCATTTTCGTCCACGTACAGACGGAGGCACTTGAGAGCCACTTTGGTCCCGTCTAATAGAGTCCCCTGATGCACGTCACCGAACCCGCCTCGAGAGCAAGGACGATCGTGGCAGTTGGTCAAGTCTAAGCGGCTCGAGATGTTTGGACATCCATGGTTTACTAGGCGCTCGATTACGTCTCCGATAGGCTGCACATGAGGAAGGATGGTTAATCCAATAGGATCGTAGAGGTGCCACCGCAGCTGTTGTACTAACCATCGAACGGCTGATCATGTCTGAGGGGTAAAAGAGACCAAATCAAAGTTTAAGCGCCTTTCAGCGCTAAATGACAACAGATGACAAGACACTCACTTTGTGGGTGCTGTCGAGTCTCTGATGGTTAGCGTACGAAAAACGGTCGTTAGCCCTGAAGTAATCGCGAGGACGGCGCACAGGCTCGATCGTCAAATCTTCGCTCACCCTCACTCATATTGCCCGTTGTGTGTATCGTTGGCGATTACTTCACACGTGGGCTGGAAGCGTTGGAACTTTTTAATGGTGTTCCTAGTGTCGGTAAGAGTTTATATTGGTTGCACTGTAAGAGAACGCGATTCGCTGAGGTGGTTGAGAGGAGATGAAGCGCAGGCGCGCCTCTGTAGAAAGAAGAACCCTGAATTTCAGGTCCGTATTTTCGAATTCAGGTCAACTCTATCTCTATCTGAGGCCTGATATCTCAGGTAAATCCGGAAAAACCGGAAAGTTAAAATCCAGCGAGACAATCTGTCAGTTCTAACAGTATATTCCCGAGAGCAGAAATATAAGCAAAATCCAGCAAGTGAGCTACATATAGTGATAGTGTATGCATGTAGCCAACAACAAATCAATCAGCCGTTCAAATCCCAACTTCACCGCGGAGACAAACTTTAACCCATATAATCATACATGCGACTAGGAAGATGAGCTAGAGTACAGGTAAACCACTCATTTAATGTGCTTATTTACGATAGACGGAGCTCCTTGGCTAGACGTGGTGGTTCAATCGCTGTGTCAAACGACTCGCCCCTAACGTTAACCTTACCTCCGGCCAGCAACCGCACCCCGATGAATTACTGTTTGACGCTTGGGTTCGTGCCAGGGATGAATAGAAACAACTCGACGATAACTGTCTTACGGACAGAGGGTGGCAAAGCGCAACGAATCACGCGCCAACTATAGTTGTCTAAACACGCTTTGACGTCTACAAACTTGGCGTTCTCTTCTAGGTCATCATCTGCAGCTGATCAGCCATTTGGCTCAGACAACCAGAACAGAAACTTACCATGATACACGACCCGCACTTCAGCCGGCCCATAACTCTCACCCTCTTTCAGCACGCACAATGGACACACAAACGGCTCAGACACCTGGTCGGTCCTCGGAGCTGCAACACATACGTCGTGATATAACGACTGGCACTTGTTGCACCTTTGGCCCACCCCCCACCTCTCAGGATCACTATTTGCCCCGCTGCACAAACAGCGCGAACCGTCCGACGCCTCAGGATCCATCTCGACCTTGAACACGAACCTGGGTTTCTGACGCATCGTGGGATTTGTTGCGGGTTGCATCGTCATCTGTCGGTGCAAGTGCGCGAGCGACAACCCGTACGCAAACACCTCCGGTCGGACCGAGATCTCGAGCTGGATCCGGTATAGTCGGCGCATAAAGTGCCTGATCTGTGAAGCCGCGGTCGGACCGGGCGATTCTTGCCGGCCCAAATGCTTGATGAGCTTGATGATTGGCTCGGTGAGTGCAGAGTCGCCGTTATCATATAGGATGGCCTTCAGCGCGCGATACTCGGGTGAATAATGCTGTGTGAGCTCGCAAGCAGTCTCGTACTGGGAGTCCAGATGCTGCAGTTTGAGCGTCCGCTCGCCAATTAGCCGGTCCCAGGTCTGATCATCACAGAATGGACATGATTCCTTGATGCACTTGGCATGAAACATGACCAAGCAACGATCGCACTGCGTCACCCGATCGGCATCTTGCCCAGACTCAACCACGACAGGCTCGACGCAGATGCATGTACACGCCTCATTAGTTGGAGGAACGCTATCTACGGCTTCATCTCCCGTCATGTCTTGCACGAAAAGGTCTGGGTGTGTCCAAGGAAGTCGACCAATCCAATCGTCGTGGGCCGCTAGCTGACGAATCGCCTCGTCGCACCACGGCATATGAAACGACCAGAACTTAATTTGGCGCTCATCCCGCATTAATCGAACTTCGTCAAGCACCGTTGCGTTGCCTCGCGTCTTGAACCAACCGCTCATAATATCCTCGCATCTCTTTTCCCAGGTGCGCGCCTCGTCCGAAAGTACACGGAGCTCCTCAGCCGCGGGGAAATACACCACGTTGAGAGCAGCGGTGGCTACCTCAGTCGCATCGTCGATTAACACTGGCATCCCTTTCGGCGGCCGTAAACACGCCTCGACCTTCTTCTCGCACTCCCGCCCTCTTAGCCACACCCGTGTGAGTTTGCCTAGCATATCGGGTAACGTCGGAATCGAAAGCGCAGAAGCCAGCAGCTGATCCAAGTTCTTCATCTCAGGCTGAGGTTGTTCGAGCATAGATGCTGCTGAGGCCTTCCACTCGCGCCCAAGCGCAGCCTGGCGCGCAAGCTCGGTCATGACGCGATGATCGGAAGGTATACCCCCACTCTGCCCACGTAGTATAAGCTCCTCGACACGGTCGAGCGTCGGGCCGTCAACTTTGGCCGTTGGAAGACCACAGGATAGCTCTAGGCTCGTAACTATCTGCTCAAGTTCGGGCAACTCGCCCAGTTGGAGCCGCAAACCCTGACCGATGGCAAACTCAAGTCTACTCAATGATGCCGCGTCGTCTGGACTCCTATGTGACTTGAGCTCGAGCAGTAGACGGCGGACCTTTTGATGGAAACTATAAATCCGCTTACTATCCAATTCGGGTTGGACCGTTTCGGGTGCATCGGTTTCGGGCTTGCGTATTCCGGGTAGCAGGCCGTCTGTGGGGTTGTTGGCGCCATACCAGAGCTTAGGGGAAACGGGTTTGGTGGGGAAGTCATCCATATCCCGGCCTTCCCAACACACATCATCGAGCATATCTTTCGCCTTGCTGGTCGGGTACTGGCGGACTATGGGACTTTGAACTAGCTTGTTCATCGCCAGCCGAGGTAGTCGCTTCTTTCGGGGCTCTCGCACCCACTCTGCAATCTTCGGAATCCTCTTCGTTTTTGGCACATTTGGGTTCAGAGTCAACATCGGTAGAGGCGAACTGGCACTTGTTTCAGGCACTGTCAAGCCGGTCAGTGTGAGGATATTGCGATGGCGTTGAACTCACGTTTGAATAGCAAGTCCTCTGGCTTTATTTTTTCGATCTGAAGAGCTGATGAGATCAGAATAGCGTCTATCGACTAAACTCTACTGACTATTTTAACAATTGACGAAGCCTCTGGGCGGTCACTGGGACCCCAGCTCCAGCAGCCCATGAGCAGAGACCATAGATTATTACCCTGTTCGCTGTACTTAGGAATCGTGTCTTCAGGTCGTTTCGGGTATTGCCGCCATAAGATCGCTGTGATAACACCGGGCTCGTTCCTTATATCAGCATATGGCGGCCGGCGTGAGATCACTTCCTGGTGGGGAAGGTCGGGTGAGGGTTAGACTCGAGCTGCTATTCCTCTAAAAGACATACTAATATAGTCTGTAGGGTCGGTCATTAGAACTATCAGTTATGACGAAGACGAATACTCATACCATTCCGAGCGAGTATATATCTGCTTGGCGGCTGTATGACGTCTTGCCTTGTAACAACTCCGGGGCCTAGGCAGAACTCATGTTAGTCGTACTGGTGGTTATGAACTAGAAACATGCGCCACAGACCGTCCATCGCAGGGAAAACCCGAACCGGGTGGAGCTCTCCGTAAATGCAAGCGTATTGCTTGCCAAGACGGCGTTGCCGAAGTCGGCAAGCTGAGCGTCATCGTTGTCAGATAACAAAACGTTTGCCTGCATTAATAGGTGTTCTGGCTTTAGTTGCTAGATATAAATCGTACTAGATGTGGGGACATGGCTACATACCCCCTTTAAGTCACCGTGTACCTAGACTTGATATCACTGCCGGTTTCTCATGGACGCTTGAGGAAAGACTACTCACGACGCCTATTCCATGCAGATACGCCAACCCCGTAGCGATTTGGAAGCACTGTAAAAATCTCTGTGAGTGGCTGCATTTTTCGAAGGAGGAACGCTGTCGTCAATTACCAGTCGACAACGGTCAATTTTGCGATCGCTGTGGTCCAGTTGATCGATCCCCCCACTTGACATCCACGGAGATACCATTGCGATCTGCCCACGAAACTCGACCAAGCCCATCAATTGGACAACGTTCGGGTGTTGGCATTTTGACCAGGTATAGAGCTCACGTGCAGCGTGCTATTGACAGTGGTTTCAGCAGGTCTCAAATGTCAATATCAATAGTAAGCCCTACCTTAAACGTTGATTGACTCGCTTCGTGCCCATTCACATAGAAGCGGAAACACTTGAGCGCTACTTTTGTCCCGTCCAGCAGAGCTCCTTGGTACACATCACCAAAACCGCCCCTGGAGATAGGGAACTCGTTGCACTGGGCTGGGTCTAAGCGACTGGAAATGTTCGGGCACCCGTGATTGACTAGGCACTCGACTATCGCACCAATAGGCTGTGAAAAACACGAAGGGTTAGGTAAACGAGATCGAGGACAGGTGACGGTTGTTATACAGACCATTGAGCTACTGATTATGTCTGAGCGGTAAAATGAGACAGGATCGGAGTCTACGCAGCGAGACAAAAACTTACCAGTGCGCTGGTGTTGTACAGACCCTAATCCTGCTTGAGGCCACCAGTAGGGTTATTATAGACGAAATGATAATGAGGATACATAGTACAAGGACCGATTATAGAATCTCTACTAACCTTCGTCCATGGTGTCTATTAAGGTTTACCGCTAGTGGTCGCTCTATGTGGAGGTTGAGAGCCTTGGAGACTAGCTAACGGTTTGACCAGCGCTGTTAAAAATGTATGCTGACTCTGGTGCAAGAAACTACAATCCGACTGGGGTGGCTGGGAGGCAGGAAGTTGGACGCAGAGGTGGAATGCCAAGTACTTATATGCGGTGCAACATGCTATGTTTGCATGTCGGTGAAACAGGGCGAAGCTGGTCTGAACTATTGTACGGGAAGTTATCTGACGTACGAAATCTATAGCACTTTGGTGGCGGAAGGTTCTTGACAAAGGTGCCACAAATCATGTAACCGGTCTGGGCGCCTTCTCCTTTGCTAAAAAAATATTAAGCGCACAATCGCCAGGACATGCTTGTCTACTCGTTTGTTCGCATGCACATTTTAGGGTAATTTTTCCGTTTCCGGTTGCAATGCCGTGGACTATTGCACAAAGGAACTATTAGCACCGACATTCCCTGACCATGACAGCGGGTGGCCTAAACATCATGCCATATTAAAAGCATCAGAAATCTCCGCGTGTAAGTGTAGAGGGTATTAATATTGTAGGTTCATGATAGCAGCAACACGATGAGTACGCATATATCGAGTAAAAGTCGATAATTTGAAATAAAAACTCCCACATTGAATATTTAAGCCATCTATGGCTTCCACGATGAAGGCTAATGTAGGTAAGATAATAATACGACTTCTATTCTATTGCGTACCGTACTATTTTGTAGCATCTGCGTTATTGTTCGAATACTGTACATACGCGCTATGTATCGTACATCGAATAGCATCCTATCTTGCTCTCTATCGTGTGTCTTTCATCAAGGATACCTTACTCCAAGGGTGTATCCTTTTATCCTTTCTGTCCGAGTAGCTGGAAGGTATTGGCTCGCTTAGCATCGTGGATCGATAGCTTGGCATCATTTTGGAGCTTGCGGTTTTGGTTCTGAGCCGAGGAAATGGGGTTCGTGCTCGTGCCCGTTGCAACCGTCTGAGGTGCTAAATCATCAACCCCCAGTCTCTCACTTCATAGACATGTTGTAATCCAATTCGGCAGTTGCCTCGTCGACTTCTCATAATGCCAATCGCAGGGAAGACGGCCCAATTGTTAAAGGATAGGGAAGGAAAGTTCCAAATATCATAGGATAAGGTTGGTAAGTTGAGCGTTAGAACTGACAAATGTTGTTATTTGACGGGCTAGGTGCACACACCTCATTTTTATTTCATCAGCCTATTCCGTCTATGCGCATTGGCGAACTTCAATTAGCCTCGAGACATAGCCTATATTCGAGTACGATACCATTCCAAATCATAGATACAGAGCCATTTCAGACGCATGTATGGTTTTGGAAGCGAACATAGATGGTTGAGAAAGTAAGAAGTAAATAAGTAGACGTATGCGTATCGAAAAGTGTTGAAACGTACTAAGATGATTCCTTCCCAGAATAGAACGACGTACACATCCCGAAGCCCCGTTGGGCTGTATGTACCTTGGGCGAAGTCCTTAGAAGCAGACCTACTCAAGGCAAGTAAGTATAAGCTGCATGAACTAAATTCTTGGGAGTATGAAATGAACCAGGCCATAGATAAGACCTCTCATCGCATATTAGCTCCTGAACAACTCAGGCCTTCCTACGCCTCCTTCGTCCACATACATTCCGTCATGAGCAAATGAAGTTTTGAACACCTGATTGGGCAATTATTGATCACCCCGACCTCTGCACCACGCTAGAGCTCACCTTGCTCAGTATACTGACCCCCTCGTTCATTAAACGTAACATATCCGGCCACCGCGCGTCCGTCTTTCCGTCTTTCTTCACGCCGCTCTTCGCCCAGCACCTCTGCTATTCTCGTCCACGGGCTCATATATCGAGCTTCCCAGTCTGGGCTTGACATAGGCGTTGGTGTAGACTTCCTAGTGCTCCCTGTCCCGCTCGCTGTTGTCATGACCCCTCCCGAGTCCCCCTCCCACAGCCAATGCACTTTCATCTCCTCCGCCTATAAATAGGGTTTCGAACGCTCGCCCCTCCGCCAGTGATTCGCTCAGTAATATTGCGTCGATCGTCGGCAGCTGTCGGTTCTGATTCTGTTCGAACCGATATAGCCTGTCATATCTAGTGCGAGACAGCACATCTCTTCCTACTGTAACACCACCTATGATACCCTTCGGGGGGCTTGTTACGTCAATTGGATGTCCTCCTTCACATCAGGGGGAAGTCCTCACTCATTTGCTGCTTTAAAGCAGTAAAAAGAGCAAATAGCTTGCTGCTCTTTATAAGAGCCAAAGAGTCTAGGTTCTTTGGGCTCCAATCTAAGATTCTAAGAGCACCAAAGAGTCAAAGAGTCACGGAATTCCATATACTTACGGCGATGTTTGCATTGCTAAATTGTATACTTCCCTGCCCCCAATGGTGGGCAATCTCTCCCTCAGGGGTATTTTATAGCATATAGTGCCTTTGCCACGAGGGGAGAAGTAAATTGCTGGTTAGTTTTCAAGATAAATCAATGTTAAGTTAATCGATTCAGTGGCTATGCAGCAATTACAAATAGTCTAGCTGAAAGAGCCACAAAGAACCAAGGACTCTTTAGAAGTGTTAGAAAGAATACAAAGAGCCGGAAAGAGCAGCAAATAACCTGGGACTCTTTCCTAGAGTCCAGGTTTCCTCTGATGCAAACGGTACAAGTTTTCCCTGTCGACACAGGTTGGCCGCGTTGCTTTGACCGAACTCGTTCTCGAACAAATGTAGAACACGGCTCTATTCAGGCGCCAAATAAGATATCTTGTAGAGGTGGAATAAGTTCTCCCTCGCCTATTGAGACTTCATAATTCCTCGGATTGTAAAGTAGCGCCATTCGGCGCAGAGTGTGTCTCGCATGCAATTCCATTCCCATTCCCATTCCCATTCGTCAGGCCAGTCAAGTGGTGGTCAAGCTCCTCCTCATTGAGCTCGATGCCTCCTTTTCGGCAACTGTAGATGACTCCAGATGTAAGAAGTCAAGATCGGAGTGGGCGGACCCCGTCGGATCTGGTACGTCCGAACGTAGGTGGAGCGCAGATGGCACTCGGAGAGGGGCAGACGTCGGCGGAGTAGGGAAGGGTGAGAGCGGGGTCCACAGACATCCGTACCATTGGTTGGTTGGGTGCGTCGGCGTGATATTATTTGGAGCTACAGAGGCATGCGTAAACATCGTCGACTTTCATATCCACTTCCAACGCATACACCCACAATTTTGCGCACTAGAGACACCCATACTATACATCAATGCCAGCCAGCGAGTGAAACACAAGCGGAATGAACCAGGTAAACCATTCGTAGCAGTAACGTACAAAAGATCAAAAAAGGCAATACAGTATACAACATTTAGCTCCACAACAGATTCAGGCAACCCGTCTGCTAATGCATGCAAAAAGACTAGGATAGCCGGGGTGGTGTAGACGACACACTTGACTCATTCGTCAGTAATAGACCAAGCTTCTCACCGAGACCTCGATAGTCCAAGCGTCGTACCAGTCAACTCGTTCTCGAGATCACACTGAGCGAACAAGCGTATCCCGATGCGCTAGCTAAATGTATCTACCCGCTAGCAGGTCTCACTCCCACTACGGAAACCCGAGTCGCTGTCCAAACTCTCGTTTGTGCGCTGCCGTGGAGTCGACTCGACAGGCGTCCTGCTAGCTGGTTTAGGATGAGGCTCAGGCTCTTCGAAGTCTGGGTTCGTGCCGGGAATGAACAGGTACAATTCGACGGTGATTGTCGGACGAACAGGAGGAGGCAACGCGCGGCGAATCACGCTCCAGCTGTAGTTGTCCAAGCACGCCTTGACGTCGACAAACTTAGCGTTCTCTTCAGGATGGTCGTCTAACTACGATCAGCCCCTTCCCCAAGACAGCCAAAAACAGAAACTCACCATGATACGTAACCCGCACCTCTGCTGGCCCATAGCTCTCGCCCTCTTTCAACAGGCATAACGGACACACGAACGGCTCAGGTACTTGGTTTGGGCCCGAAAGTGCGATGCATTCGGCGTGATATAATGTCTGGCATTTGCTACACCTCGGGAGCTGCTCAGTCCGCCGTATCTCACCGCACAAACAGCGCCACGTGCGCCACGGGTCGGAATTCATCTCGGACTTGAACAAGAACCTGGGTTTTCGATGTGTCATCCGCTTTGTTCGGGGCTGCATCACTATCTGTCGATGTAAGTGCGCGAGTGACAGCCCATAAGAGAACACCTCCGGTCGGGCCGAGATCTCAAGCTGGATCCGATACAGCCTGCGCATCAAATGCCTGATCTGCGGGATCGCGGTCGGATCAGGCGCCTTACACCGGCCCAGTTGCCCGATGAGCTTGTTGATCGGCTGGACGAGTGCGGATTCGCCGTACCTATCAAATAGGATGGCCCTGAGCGCGCGGTACTCGGACGAATAATATTTCGTAAGCTCGCACGCAGCCTCGTACTGAAAACCTAGATGCTGCTGCTTGAACGTCAGCGGCTCGCCCATGAACCCGTTCCAGCTCTGATCGTCGCAGAATGGACATGATCCCTCGATGCACTTGGCATGAAACATGACCAAACAATGATCGCACTGCGCTACTTCGGCACCTAGCCCAGACTCGCCAACCACGACAGGCTCGGCGCAGACGCACGTACACGCCTGGTTGGTCGGAGGAACACACTCTGCGTCTCCGACACCCGTCACGTCTCGCACGACACTGTCCAAACCGAGGGCGGAAAGGCCCAAACGTGTCCAGGGAAGTAGGCTGATCCAATCGTCGTGCACCGCCAACTGTTGCACCACTTTCTCGAACCACGGCATGTAAAATGCCCCGAACTTGGCTTTACCTTTGTCCCGTAGCGCCCGAACCTCGTCAAGAGCCATCGCGGTCCCTCGTGCCTTGAACTGCCCAGTTATAATATCCTCGCATGTCGCTTCCCAAGTCCGCGCCTCATCCAAAAGCATGCGAAGCTCCTCGGCCGCGGGGAAATACACCTCGTTGAGCGCAGTGGTGGCTACCCCAGCCGCTCCGTCAATTGAGATTTGTGTCTCCTCCAGCGGCCTCAGGCACGCTTCAACCTGTTTCTCGTACTCTCGTCCTCTCAGCCACACCCGCGTGAGTTTGCCCAGCACATCGGGTAGCGTAGGGATTGAATGCGCGGACGCAACCAGCTGATCCAAGTCCTTCATGTCCGGCCGAGGTTGCGCGAGTATAGATGTTGCGGTAGCCTTCCATTGTCGCCCAGAGGTCGCCTTATGCTCAAGTTCGGTCATGACGCGATGATAAGACGACACGCCAACATCTTGCCCGCGTACAATGAGCTCGTCGACCTGATCGAGCGTCAGGCCGTTGACGTTGACCGTTTGAAGTTCGCAGGAAAACTGCAATCTCGCAACCATCTGCTCGAGCTCACGCAACTCGTACAGTGGGAACTGCAAGCCCTGACTGACCACGATCTCCAGTCTATCCAATGTCGCTTCATCGCTTGGGTCCCTATATGGCTTGAGCTGGAGCAGCAGGCGGGGCGCCGTTTGCTGGAAATCATAAACCCTCCTATAAAGTAGCTCGAGTTGAGGCGTTTCGGGAGCGTCCATACCGGGTTGACGTATTTCAGACAGCAGCTCCATGAGATCGCCGACGCCGTACTTGAGCTTAGGCAAAGCAAATTCGGTGAAGAAGTGATCCAAGTCCTGGACTTCCCAACGTGCAATATAATCGAGCATATCTTTCGCCTTGCTTATCAGATGCTGGTGGGCTATAGGGGTTTGGACTAGCTTGTCCATCTCCAGCCGAGGCCGCTTCTTTTGGAGCTCCGACTCCAGTTCTAGAGACTCCGGTCTCCTCTTTGTTTCTCGTATAATTGAGCTTATCGTCAAACTCGACAAGGACGACATAGCGGTTGTCTCGGGCGCTGCCAAGCCGGTCAGCATGAGGATGCTATGATCAAGCTGAGCTTGCCTTTGGCTAGCAAGCCCTTCGACTTGATCGTCTCGATCTTTTGAGGGGCGGGGGTGTTAGGGAGCTGGGTCGAGGTTCAGTGGCTGAGGTGTACTCACCTTCTTCACAACGGATGGAACCTCTGGGCGATCCTTAGGGTTCCAACTCCAGCAGCTCTCAAGCAGAGACCATAGGGCATCCCCTTGCCAGCTTTTCGCAGGAATCGTATCCTCAGGCCGTTTCGGGTGTTGCCGTTCTATAAGAATAGCCACAATCACGGCAGCCTCATTCGGAACACAAGCGTATGGTTGCTGGCGTGAGATGATTTCCTGAGTGTAGAAAGGTTGTATAAGTGCTCGAGTCCACTCGCCCAAGCTCGTAGTTGGATGACACACTAGTACAGTCTTCGAGACCATTCAGTCGTCAAAATGGTAATAAGAATATCGAGCCAGTGCACATACCATTCCAAGTGAATAGACATCTGCCTCGCGACTGTATGTGACCTCGCCTTGTAATTGTTCTGGAGCCTGTAACTCGTAGTCTTGGTGTTCATAACAGTATACGCACTATTTATTGTACGCACCGCCCATCGTACCGAAAAACCAGACCGAATACTGCTACTCTCTGTGAAGAGCAGAGCGCTGCTTGCCAGCACAGCGTTGCCAAAGTCTGCAAGTTGGACGCCGCCGTTATTGGACAGCAGCACATTTCCCTGCGCAAACAAGTCTCGAGTCCAGACCGAGGGAGAAATGGTATGACAAGCGCGGCTACTTACCCCTTTAAGATCACCGTGTACCTAGATTTAGATCCACTGTGATAGTATCGACATGGTTATGACTCTAAAAGGACTACTACTCACGATGTTTATTCCGTGAAGATACATCAGTCCTTGAGCAATTGACAAGCACTGTAACCCCATATGATATTTATCTAACACTGGCTTGCAACTATTTGGTGTTGAGACTCACCAATTGATAACGGTCGATTGTGTCGTCTTCGTTATCCAGACGATCGATACTCCCGTTTTCCATCCACGGAGATATCATTGCGATCTGCCCACGAAACTCAGCTAAGCCCAGCAGCTCTACGATATTTGGATGTCGGCACTTGGACCACGTATGAAGCTCGCGCGCCGCATGCTATCATTCAACGCAACTGGTTGAACAGGGGTCTGAGATTCAGGAACGAGGGAAGCGCGTACCTTGAGTGCTTTGTCGTTCGCTTGATTATCGCGTACGTACAAACGAAGGCACTTGAGTGCTACTTTCGTACCGTCCCGGAGAAATCCCTGATGCACGTCGCCGAAGCCACCTCTCGAGTAAGGAGTCTCGTTACAGTGAGTCATATCTAGGCGATTTGAGATGTCTGGACATCCATGGTTCACTAGGCGCTCGATTATGGCACCAATAGACTATAGATGAGCGCGAAGGGGTAGGTGAGTAGGATCAAGACAAGCTACAACTGCCGTACTAACCATCGAGCGGCTGATCATGTCTGAGGGGTAAAAGTAGACCAGATCAGTTTATGCGCCTTTGGGTGCTTGATAACATCAAGTTATCAAAGGCTCACTTTGCGGGCGCTGCTGAGTTTCTGATTATGGCGTACGGAGAAGTGGTAGTCAGGCATAAAGTGATAGCGAGAAACACACAAATAATTAGACACTAAACCTCCACCCACCCTCGTTCATGTTGCCTGTGGAATCCTGCCGTTGTGGCAAGACACTATTTGGACACGCGGATCCAGCGCCTTGAAAGTGCCTAATAGTGCACTCACCGTTTACAAAATTTTATGCCGATTATGCTGCGAGAGAACTATAGTCTAGTCGGTATGGTTGAGAGTAGGAAGTCGGATGCAGAAGTGGAACGCCAAGCGCTTATATGCGGTATAGCATACTGGTGAAACAAGGCGAAGCAGACCTTAACCTCGGAGTACAGCAGAGTACGGCACAGCTAAGCTTGCGGCTAGAATTAAATAGCTGAATGCCGAACATCATATAATAAAACTAAGTTGAATGTGAGATTTGTGAAATGTCATTAGTTAACGAGATAGGTGCTCGTACCTTTTTCACTCGGTCATCTCTCCTACCCCCATGTCCGTTAACGGACCCCAGCGAGCACCTTAAAATATAGTATATATCCGTGCATAATAATGCTTCAAATCACAGATATAGGTGCCGTTTCAGGCGCATACACAATCTCTAACGGTATGGATGGTTCGGAGCAAATGAATAAGAGCACGAAGCTAACCCCAGTAACTCGGACTACTGTCTAGTCCGATTACCGACTCCTCATCAGCTTACATGTGATATAACAGCCAATGATCCCAACCCGACTAGAGCGTACAAAATACTGGGACGAACGCACCTGGATGTCCAAAAGCTATAAGCCCGGCAGGGAAGAACATCAATCCTATACACGCAGATGTTGTCAAACAAGACGTACCATATCAATAGCCCTATCACCTTTTTTTCGACACCTTCTAATCCTACTTCACCAACCATTTCAACTTCATCTCTCTGAGTATGTTCACCAAGTATGAATCCACATTCTCGACACGAACATGTAATCTTTATCCTTCAAGGCAAGGCCAACCTAGCCATCGATACCATCCACCTCGTCCTCGATTCCTTGGATTAGTGGCCCAAATGCATCGACGATGTCGTCGACGAGCGCATACAGGACCCAGCTTGAGATGTCCGAGATGTAGGCCTTAAGCTCCTTGATACATCGGATGTTTTTGGGATATGTGACGCGAATGGAGCTATATGTCGGTGATGGGAGTTTAGATCGAGTGTGGGCCACTAAGGAAGTGGGAGATTTATGAGTTGATGAATGCGTGCTAGTTGATGATGAAGCGTTCTAATATTACCCCCGGTCAAACTTGCGGTCCCCAACCTCATATTTTGCATATCGTGCATATTGACGTCAGAAATTTAGTGATTGTATTCTTCTGCCCCACATGAGTGTTGGGGGGTCGACTCACGTAGAGTATGTGACTGAGCCAGAGAGTTGAGGAACTGAGCCTCGTTGGCCTTGGGAAAGACTGCTGTACAAAGCGAGAGTCGGGGAATCTAGGCGGATGGTGTGAGGAGGGCTGTATGTAAAATACATTATTATCTTATTAAAGAAATAGCCAAAGCGCTTAACGCCTTGGTTGAGCAGCCATGGTGGCGCCGCCACAGCGCCCCTACGTACTACAGATGGGAGTTTACGCCATGTATGCGCCGCGATTCTATCGAACATGCTTTCGATCCGCCTCAGCAACATCGAATAGTGTAGTATTTCATGTTCACCAAGTCCGCAGCGACGAGCTGAGAGAAGTGGAAATTGTATAACATTTTGTTTACTTATGGAGCGGTCGCGGCGAGTGCTCCCTGTCTCACAAGAGGACTCTAGGTAATTACCGAGCTTCGTGCATCTACTCTCCAGCTCGGTCACATGCCTTGCGCCTGTCGACGACCCCTGACACTTGTGTGGGGCCGAAAATGGTAAAGAGCGATTATCTTAAATCGATATGCACGATATGCGAAATATGAAGTTGAGAGGGCCCATGTTTGACCGGGGCTATTATCCCTCTCGAAATGCGATGATGTACGAGTTTGGAGGTTCGAGATGCGTTGGACTGTACGGACTCTAGTCAGAAAAAGACCTAGCCAAAGCAAGCAAGCAAGCATAAACCACAAGAAGCAAACACCTATATCTTGAACAAGATAAGATGTTGTAAGAAATATTCGCAGGTCAAAGGTTCAAACTTGCGGGGAAAAGGCTGTAAATAGAAACGCCCCTCACCAGATAATAGATCTTGAACGGCTCAATCCTTTCCCAAGTCTCCTCCATTTGAACAGCTTCCATCGTAAGCGGTTGAATATTGAAGACCTAGCCAAAGGTTGTTTGTTACTTTAGCCTCCTACACTACACCAACGCTCGCCGCTGACCCCATTCCCGCCCTCACTTCCGCTACCTCGACTCTTGTTGTCTGTAGCCTCAGTTATCGCGCCTCCCGGCCCGGTAGTGCTGGGCACCGGCATCGGTGTCAACTCCCGGCGCCTCCTATCCCATCTGCCATCCTTGTCGCCCCTTCGGATCCCATTCCCTCATCCAACACACTTCTGTCCCCCCCCCCCCCATGGATATATCTCCGAACGGTTGTCCTCGCCGGGGGTCCGCTCAAAGATCTTGCGTGGATCATCGACAGCCGTCAGTCCAGATAGAGCGAGATTCGATATGGCCTGTCGCGTCCTGTATGAGACAGTACGCCTCCCTCTCCTCCATCTACGGCTACTGCATCACCAACCATGATACTCCTGACAAGTTTTATATCGTCTGTCGGAGGTGCATCTTCGAGCAACGATAGTTCGCCCCGTCGACGCCGGGTGGACGGCAATGCTCACCTAGATTTCGGTAGCGTTTGCGAACGAACGTTGAACAAGGCTCCATCCGAGTGTTGGCAATACATTCCACAAGCCCGGAATGAGTTCTCTTGCACCAGTCGAAACATCGCGGTTCTCCTCAGACCGGGGAGCGACACCATTCGACGATCCTACCAAGTACCTCCAAGCTCGCTCGTATCCGGTCTCGCCCCCAGACCCAGTACCTCCTGCTCCGCAACCCAAGCGTTTCCAGATGCGAAAGTCGAACTTGAAGCGAGCGAACCCTTGTTAGAGCTGATGTCCAAACGTAGACGAAACATAGATCATACTCGAAGTAAGGTAGATCCCGGCGGGAATAGATTGATAAAGTCGACCATTTTGCCATAATTCGAACTTGCGAGCAAATTGTGTGTCGGCGTGATGAGATAGTGCGAGGTAAGGGCCAAACTGCTCCCTCCGTCCTGGTCGTGTACAACGCCTCGAGCGCGTAGGGTCACCTTTCTCGTTACGTGGAGAGAGTATCGAAGGTGTCGTTGCATGCCCTTGGTGCGGAGATCCGGCAGAGCGTGAACAGGATGTGGATGGACAATACATGAGAGTGCGGGTGTGAGTGCGAGTAAGAAAGCGAAGGACGTTGTGCTCGAGCAATGCTTGTACATCGAGGATAAGCTACGATCAGTTAGCGGGCGATCAGAAGACAAGTATCTGGTCAGATTCACAGAGTTGCACGGCAAGTCCACGCCCGCCCCCGTTTCCTTTTTAGTGCGCTAGCATCGTCTACAGCGCTAATAGTGACTCTACGGCGGATGGCAGTCGCTGTGGGTCGTGGACCATCGTTACCAGGTCCAGCGTAGTATGGCCAGTTGATGGCATCGACAAGGAACGGACGACGGACAACAACCCAGCGAGATCAATGACGTCAGCGGAAAATTAAGTAGAGTCCAAGGTCGCGCCACCATGAGATGGCTGTGGCGAGGCACAAGGCGTATCGGGACCGGCAACTGCCAAGTACGGTACACGGAAGCAAAATCGCCCGGCCCGAACGTTTGCCGGCCGATCGGCAGTAGAGCTGCCTCTATCGGATGATTGACATTTTCCCAAGCAATAACGTCGTTACGGCCTGTACACTAAACGATATATTATCACGAACTCGACATAGCACGCTCCTCGTTTCGAATCTACATAGAACATATGCTCTTGTTCGGATGTTGATGTTCCAAACTATCTAAACTTGATAGAAGTTAGTTAGTAGAGCGCAAACCGTCCTTTCGAATTAGACATCGACTATCTTAGCACGAGATACTTTGAATGATATGCAATCGAAAATAACGTATGATCGCGCATACACCCACGCTTGTCCAAGTCAGTCCTACCAACTACCCCTACGCTCACCCCTTTCCGCACTACTATTGCGCCAAGGTGCAATAACATGCATTTCGTCACAAGAGGATTATTTCTGTGCTCAGAGGGTCGCATATTGGAACTGTAACTTATGTCCGAATCATTCCTAAACCACCGGCACGTCCGAAACTGCCAAGTGGAGACGACTGATGGTCTTAATGTGGCGCCCTCGCCAACTTCGAGAAGAGAAGGCGTCGAGACCCTCTTCAGATCATATGCAGGTTAACTTGCGGGCTGAGCGGATCGTACAACACTCCACACGTGAGTTGTAGACGAAGTAATTTAAAAGGTATAGTAGTTTGCATCGACACTCATTGTCAGAGAAGCAATGTGATGCTTGGCGCATAGTGAAACTGTCTTTATCGCCCGTGCTATGCTGAAGGAGTCGTGGTAGTGCGAGGCTTGTAATGTCACACCAAGGGATAGACCTCATTTGTTCTCACGTTCAGGTTGTGATGTAAACGCATATACCCATCATTTAGCACTAGAGAAGGCGCAAATCTAAATACTAACTAAAGAGCAGGACAAACGTGAAATACACCAAATGAACTACGTGTAGTGATGGTATAAGTACGACCAGATCCTCCAGCTCTCTGTCCCACTACAGGGGCAAAGATCCCAAATATTCGTACGCGCAACCTGGGTGGCCGAGCTATTCGAGGTGAGCGGCGCTGGACAAACTCCTTCCTAATCAATCGAGCTCTTTGACCAGACGCCAATGCTCTGACCGTTGCACCAAGCCATTCATTCCAACGTAACCGCACTCGATGAACCGTTGGCCAAGCTTATAGACCCATGAGCTTCCGGATAGGCTGCGTGAGACTCGGGCTCTTCGACATTCGTGTTCGTGCCAGGAATGAACAAGAATAACTCGACAGTAATTGTCTGACGGACAGGGGGAGGCAAATCGTGCCGAATCACCTTCCAGCTATAGTTGTCCAAGCACGCCTTGACGTCCACAAACTTTGCGTTCTCCTCTGGGTCATCATCTACGCCATAATCAGCCCCTTCTTTCGCACACTTAGAATAGAAACTCACCGTGGTACGTGACTCGCACATCCGCAGGCCCATAACTCTTGCCCCGCTTTAATAGGCACAACGGGCACACAAATGACTTGGGTACCTTGTCTGCGGTCGAAAGCGCAATGCATTCGTTGTGGTAGAATGACTGACACTCGTTGCACCACACGTACCGCTTGCGCCACCGCGCCCTGTTGCACAAACAGCGCGAGTTGTCCAACGCTTTGGGTTCCATCTCGGACTTGAATATAAGCTTGGGTTTTTGACGCATCGTATGTTTTGCTGCAGGCTGCACCGTCATCTGTCGGTGCAGGCGGGCAAGCGACAGCCCATATGCAAACATCTCCGGTCGAGCTGAGATCTCGAACTGGATCCGGTACAACGTGCGCATGAAATGCCTGATCTGGGGAGCCAGAGTCGGATCAGGTGATGCTTGTTGGCCCAACTGCCTGATGAACCCGATAATCGGCTTGGTGAGTGTAGACTCGCCACTGTCGAATAGGAGGGCCTCAAGCGCGCGGTACTCGGCGGAATAATGCGATGTAAGCTCGCAAGCTCTTTGCAACTGCAAGTTCAGCTGCTGTAGCTTAGACGTTCGCGGCTCGCCCATCAACACGATCGAGTGATGATTATCACAAAACGGGCATGATGATCCCTTGATGCACTTGGCATGAAACCTGACCAAACAATGACCGCACCGCCCCACCTCCACCTCGGCATCTTGCCCAGACTCGCTGACCATGACAGGCTCGACGCAGATGCAAGTACACGCCTCGTTGGTCGGACGGACACCGTCTGCGTTTCCATCGCCCGTCACGTCTCTCACGATGCTGTCTAAGTCAAGCGCAGAAACGCCCGGACGCGCCCAAGGAAGTCGACCGATCCACTCGTCGTGCACCACCAGCTGTCTGATTATCTCCTCGAACCGCGGCACCCGAAACGCCTGAAACCTAGACTTGTCCTCGTCACGCATCGTCCGGATTTTGTCAAACGCCGTCACATTCCCTTTCACCTGGAACCGCCTAGTCATAATTTTCTCACATGTCTCCTCCCTTATCCACGCCTCGGTCGAAAGCGCATAGAGCTTCTCGGCTGCAGGGAAAGACACCTCTTCGAGTATAGCAGCGGCCAGCCCAACCGCATAATCGATCGATACCTCCTCCCCTGGAGGAGGGTTCAAACACGCCTGGACCTTGTTCGCGTACTCGTGTCTTTTCGCCAGAGCTTGTTCGAGTTTACCGAGAATATCAGGCAGAGTTGGGATTTCCTGCGCGGATACAATCAACTGATCTAGATCCTCCATTGTTGCACTGCGTTGCGCAAGGGTTGACAAAGCCTGAGCCTTCCACTCGCGCCCAGACGTCGCCTTCCGTGTAAGCTCAGCCATAACTTGATGATCTGATACACCACCAGCTAGCCCACGCGAAATACGCTCCTCGACCTGGTCCAACGTCGGATTGCCGTCGTCAAATGCACCCAACTCGCGGAGAAACTGTAAACGCGCAACGAGTCGCTCGAGCTCGGCTAGCTCGTTCAAGCGCAGGTGGAAACT
>WSTH01000716.1:0-19278 GCA_019616345.1 Ceratobasidium sp. 395
TGGATCGGCAAGAATTACCGGCCTCGACATCCAAAATCTGGGTCATGCATGATCACAGAAATCCCAGTTTTCCGACAAATTGCGCATCCTTCCCTACACCTGCCTTAGGGCTTGGCTTAAATCTACAATTCAAAGCCGGCCATTATGCCCGAAATCTGATCACCGAGCCCGACCTTCGGCCTCACTGTCTAACTCAGTTTACGTGCTCTTCACGGGTGGCTCTCGTGCCTAATTTCCTGGCCTTCGCGCATAACTTCCCGACCCCTGTACCCGATTTTGGCCTGCGACTAGCTATTGATTATCCATTCCCGCATACACGCACACCACTCGGCCTCTCATACGTGTAAACTCTTGGTATCAGATGGCTGCCCCGCTCTTTGATAGGAACGAGTCGCACTCGCTGCTCGGAGATCATTCGGCCGTGCTTACACCCCCCAAATTTGCTGTCGATGAAGCGTACCACACAAGGTACGAGCGCTGACGTCTAGCGCAACAATTATTCACCAGTAACGAGACACATTGCGTAGTATTCTCACTCATATCAAGCGTATGGCTCGTTGGGCTTTTCAGGAGTATCAATTTTTCTGAAACAGCTAGTGACCCAGAGGTTAAGATTGCCAGCGGCTCAAAAGAGTATGCTGCACGTATATATATACACCTGGCTATAAACTAAAATAGGATGCTCGTGTGGTTCTCACCAGCCAAACACATCTCCCTCGTCGCTTGCGCACTAAATTATAGTTACTGTGCCATTTGGAGACACCTATGACCAAAATATAGTACGGTTGAAACGACTATTTTATACTATTTGTACTAGGCACTCTGCACCATCAAAAACCATGAGAAGAGTAGTGAAAAATATGAAAGAAGCTCATATCGACTCGTTCGTAAGGATCTGAAGCCAGATTTCGTTGTCGATACTAGATCAAGTAGTGCGTAGTCTCTAACGAGGCTCTTGCTTGGTATTAACAATAACCAGGATGCCCATGGACTGTCTTCGTTTACGTTACCCTTGACTGATAGTTCTGAGGCTTTGAATACCAATGATCAAACATATAGCCCGCTTGTGAATGTATGTCAATATGTTGATTGTTGGCAACCATTTGTGGAACTTAAGTTGGCTGTATGCGAGCACATTAGTACCAGTCACGTGACATAACGACACCTCCTATTCGCTGCTTTTCCTCCTACTCAGTAGTTAGGGTTTCATGTACCTACATGACCCAACATGCTCAATAGTTGAACTATCATCATCCTCTGAAGATATTTATTCTACACCAGTACCCAATTTGCCTCGCTGTTGCCTCGTGCTTTGGACTCAGATGAGACGCATGATGGGCATGAATTTGGGGAAACCTACGGCTACATAAAAACCAGAAAGATAGAATATTTCACGCTCATCCTCCACGAGATCAAGTAAATATGGCTTGATAGCTCACCTCATACATGCGTCCTTTCTGCCGAGCCGTTTGGTGGTCACTCAGCTCCACTCGACAACACAGCCAGGTACGCAACCCTTCTTCGCTACACGATGCACTAAATGGTAATAGATGTGCTGTATGTGCTGTACGAGTCGATTGTACTCCCAAGAATGCAAACCAAATCATATAGCGCTTTGAGACCAGATGACGCAGACTTTACACAAGCTGTATGCATATCATCGACTATTCGTTAGAGCTCAGTGTAGTCATTACATTTTAAGGTGCATCTCATCCAGTTAGATCTCGTGAAGCTATGTCGCTCGCCGGTTCCATGTTGCGTATATGTCTATCAGAGCGTGTTAAGTAGGCTATATGCGCCCGTATCTTTTACCGTGGCTCAAAATGCATCTCTGGGGCTAGTAATGGCCCGGTAACTGGCGGTAATCCTATGCTCCATGAGAAACCTACAATGGGCGCCCATCAGTTACACCTACTCGTATCACCAACACATACCCCACCATCACAATAAGCAACTATCCCGAAGGGGTGGATGGTCCACTCTTTGTTGGAATCAGCATATGGAGATGATTTAATGGTTGAATTTTGATCCGCTACTACTGTTGCCCGATTGTTTTTCCTTTCAGCTGCTGTGAAGAACTTCTAGCTGTCCGTCTTTGGTTAGCTGACTCACCAGACTCGGTTGTACACTTGCTCTTATCTCTTCACCCTTGACAGCTGCATCGTGACTTTTGCTTTTATCAATACCCAATAGTTTGCTCAGTGGAGTAAGCTGACTTACAGCGCTACCCTCAACAGCGCGATGTATGTGAAAGTATATACATAGTATAACCTTTAGCTATCCGAAATGTACAATATGCTGTAATTCGGCAGAGAACGATTTACGAGTGAAACAACCCCACTTACAAAATCCAAAGATACCCATTATATATTAGTGATTAGTGAGTTCTGCTTCTTATATACTCAGCCCACTGGGAGACAAGTTACGGATATATCATTCTACATGTAGCGTACACTCGCGTAGAAATGAAAGGTCAATTAGTCGACTGTGGAAGTTTATATCTACACATCTAGTCACGTGACACCACGTTCCTCTTTGCCACTTTGCCAGCCAGGCAGCTAAGCTTCGGAGTCTGCGCAACCCATGGTGCTCAATACTTGTTTTATACTAGTCTAAAAATCTTCCGAAGATTCTCTCTACGCGAGGATCCACCTTGCCTTGCTGATGCCTCGTGCTTGAAATGAAACTGATGATGAGCTGTAATTCTTGAGGGAATTCTGTGGATGAAGTTTGCGAACCAGAGGAGCAAGCTTTTATGTATGGTCATCCGCTCGTACGTACGTGGTCTCAGTCGGATCCTGCGCCGTTTACAGGTGGTTTCCAGCTACATTCACCGATGATTGGTTTCTCTATTATGACGCATTTGCCCATCCTACTCTGAGCTATATGCTATCAAAGCTTGCTTGCTTTCCGAAGTTTCACCCTGAGTTTAAGTGAAGGTGCAAAATAGAACGGAATCAAACTAGTCCAATCTGCTACGACAACCTGTCATCGCTTCCTATGCTTTTTTGCTTGTCTGCGTCTAACACCCCTGGTTTCCCGCCCAAACGTAAGTATAGCGAAGTAGCACCTCAAAGCGCTCAGCGAGAGCATAACAGGATGTTCCGTGTAATGCACTTGAGCCTCTCATAATGCAGACGAGCAATGTTACCCTTTGACTTCACAAGGCAAGTCCCCCTCCCCTCAGACCGTAGTAATAGGCCACACCGTCCCACTTCGCGCAACTTTGCAATATGCTCACACAACCTGAGAAGATACCAGGTACTCCTGAAATGATAATTCTAGGGGAATAATTCCCAAAGACTAATTTCCGGCTATACAGAATCCGACAACAAAAACGCTGCTGTTGTGTCTTGTACCATGGTGCGTATTGAACGGCTTGAATCAATGCAAGCGTGGCTCAACGAGGTGCTTTCAGGATGCGTCCGAGCTTATAGCATTGCTAGCTCAACACCGATGCCCCAACATAAGTGATAAAATTGACCTTGGTAAATGTGGGCGCCTCCCTGTCTCGGGTGGTGGTTATGGGGACATATACCAAGGCGCGCTAATTGGAGGGGGATCTGTGGCCATCAAATGTCCTCGCTTGTACATCAAGCGTGATGATAAAGATGGGCGAAAGATTTTGAAGGTAAGTTGAACGTGGTATCGGTTGTAGAACAATTGGAGTTTCAGGAGCATCGCAAGGGCCGAAACGCCGGTGGGGACATGCAATGATATCCAGAGCGAATATTCAAAAGTGGAATGAGTATGACCTTTGAAACGTTTGCTCGCAAATGTTTGCCCGTAACGTACTGCGCTCATGACCCTTTGACCACTCGCGCATCATAGGCCCCAATTAAATCTGTCCCATAACTAACGCCCGATTGCTGACCACACCTTTTATAACAGCACGTGGCTCATGAGCTTTACGTCTGGTCGCGCCTCAAGCATAAAAACGTGCTCGAGCTATGTGGGCTTGCCACGTTCCGGGATCACATGGCCATGGTATCACCATGGATAGAGAATGGAACGTTGCTGCAATACATCAAACGTGACCCAAACACAGATCGCCATCGATTGGTAAGGTAACACCATGGTTCACATACTTACTCACTCACGCTAGTACATATAGTGTGTTGATATTGCAGAGGGTGTAGCGTACTTGCATCAAAACGAAGTAGTAAGTTCCACTGAGTCTTTAAATGCACGTTCAATTATACAAAACATGCTTTATTAGGTACACGGAGATATCAAGGGGGTGAGCGCGTTAAATTTGCTTCGCGAAAGATAGCTGCTACTGAGAATATGCAAAAGGCAAATGTGCTCATAGCCCACGATGGCGTAGCGAAACTCGCGGACTTTGGGTGTACTCAATTTAAAAAAGGCACGCTTTACTTTACCACAACAACTAGCCCATCGGGACCTTCCCCGCGATGGACGGTACGTGGTTGTTACATGATCGCATACAACAAGCCATAGTGACCATGCCTAATCATTACGTTGAAGGCGCCAGAGATACTGAGTGGATCTAATGGAGCTACCCATTTTAGCAAGGAATCAGATGTGTATGCGCTCGGGATGGTGAGTGGTAGGCGTGATGCTCGCAAGTTGAGCGTTGAATTTTACTACTATATCATACTTTAGACACTACTGGTACGTATTACCATTTTGCCCGGTAAGTTCGGAATGAAATGTGTCAGTGCAACAGGAAGTCGTCACAGGAGAAGCACCGTTTAGTGGTATGACAGATATAGCAGTGATTAACGTGGTAGTATGGATGCGACGAATTCCTGAGCGGCCAAAAGTGTTTCGTTCGTTCGTGGGGGACGAGGAAAACTTACTATGGAAGCTGATAACGGATACGTGGGCCTACACGCCATCAGATCGCCCAAACTCTGGTATCGTCAAAACTCGGGCAAGTTCAAGCTACGCATATAGTCCCAAAAGAGTTTGCTAATACATGCTTTACCTTAAACTCGGTAAACAGCTCAAGGCTATTAAGCGTGCATATTTTATCATTTACCCGAACATCTACTACTTTAATAGCCATCGGATCATCTATCAAGTTGACAGTACAGGGGAGCATCGACAGGTGAACCTGAAAAGGAATCCACCACTTGCCGGAACGGAGTTCTCGATTGAAGGAATCTCGTTTTGGATTGATAGCCGTGGGGAGCTTCTACACCACCTCAGTGGAGAATGGCATTGGAAACCCACCTACCCCGACCTCGAGAGTGCTAAAGTTGAACTAACCCGCAGTACGAAAAAAGGTACATATCTATTCCCATCGCTCAATCAAATTACCAACTGGTTGATGCTTTACTAACAACAACATACTGCCTCTAGGGAGCAATGGCTCGAACGGGAAAAAATCGGACTCAGGACGCCCAGATCCAAGACACAAACCCGAGGATTTAAAGGTTGGTCGGTATTCCCACTATATCTGTCTAAAGGTGCTTATGACAAGCCTACAGGACCCCATGTATTTCCTCGTTGGCGCAAAAAGTAAGTCGTTTTTGTGACTAGCAATATATTTAATGCTCAGGGTTGTTTGACAATCAGCACATCCATGCGGCTGCCCTGCTACCTTCCCTATCTATGCTGACAAGGAGAAACATATGATAACTTGTACATATCGCTCTCAGGGCGAGACATCTGGCTCGCGAGTAGGGAGTTCTACTTAAAAAGGGAACAGATTCTTGTTTCGCGCTGGTAGATAGACGTGACTAGTGGACGATAAAGCGTTACGTCGCCATGACCAGCAATGTACTTATACAGTCTGTGCCGTGATCATTTCTTGGACCCAATGCAACCCAATGCACTAGTTGAACACATAGTTGGGCTCTATCTGCTTGAGACGCAAGTGCTTTTGACGTAGGAGATAGTCGAACTTATGGTGCTACACTATAAATTTCGTTGATATTATTAGTGTGGAAAGCTACAGTCCGTAAAGTTTCCCGAATCGCGAGCTCTCCAACACGCATTATACCTGCAGGTCGGGTCTAGGTTGCCCAACCACCCTACCGGCTAAGCGGGCAAAGCATATATAGAAGCAAAAGAGTTAAGGTCTAGCCGCTTGAAGCGCCCCAGGTGACGCTTTTGTTCTTGAATGATAGTTAGTAGCTAGTCTCCTGGGCGGGTGGCGATAAAAAGGCTCAAAACGGCACTTGGAAGTAGCATCTGCTCGAGACTTCACTAAATTGAGCTCTGGTGCACTCAAAGCTACAAGCTAAGAGAGAAAGTATACTAAGTAAGTGTGAAAGTAGCAAATGGCCACCACTGTTTAAAGGAGACCCAAGCGGATGAGCCGGAGGAAAAGTGCGCTCTTGTGAGATGCTCTGAGAGACCCGATCTGGTTTGTATACCTGTATGCGATTTTCATCTTCATGCGCGTCCGGTGCTCTGAGCTGGATACTCCAATTTGTGGAACGGCGTTGAACCGTCGAATAGGGCGGGTGATGTTTGTGCAAGAAAAGAACTGTATAGTTGCACGCGATCACGTGCGCGCGTCTTGTCCAATCTGGAATTTGCCTCGACCGCACCAGAATTCCTCACTTTCGTGGCTATCCCCTCTCCGATATCGTCCTAGCCTCTTTTATAGTCTAGTCTCCGCAACTCACAGTTTATCGGTAAGCTCTTCCGGAACAAGCAAATTGAATAAGTTCAACTATAATTTACACTAGATCGAACATATGGTAACCGTTCAGTCATACGTTTGCGTGCTCGAGAGGGGGCCTGTTGCAGCTACCCTAAGATCAACAGGTTCGCTGGCGACGTTTGTCTTGAATACGCTCCGGCAGGTCGCGCCAAAAATACGAGGACGAATTTGGGCATGGCGCTACCGGTTGTGGCAAAATATTTGAAATCGGCACTCGGGTCAACGACTACCGAGTGGAGGCTAATGTAAACACACTTGATCGGTGCGGAGTGCAAATCGCGACGCGAGCTCGATGGGAGCGTGCTGACTGACGAGCTAGGCGGACAGGACGACGTAGTTGTAGCCCTGAAATTCTTGACGTTTCCAAATACGCCATCTGTCTATCAGCGGTGATGTCAGTTCTGGGCGATAAGCATATTCATGAAATGACATCATACTCATTTACAAGTTGGTGATCGACGCCGCCAAGAAGTTGACCGACGACAGAAGAAGGCGGCTAATGACAAATTTAAGCTTATTTCGGCATATTTCGTGTCGGGAGGCGTCAAGTGTGGCGGCGAAGAAGGCGGAGATCACTGCGGAGGCGAGGGACTAGGGGCAGAGGGTTGAGTAGCTGGATGTGAAGGGGAGCGAAGGTCCAGGTGATGACGTGAATTGCATCACATCTATGACGCAGTGCCTCCACTGTCATTACTGCCTGACCCAAATATAAAGGGCGCTGCGCCGTCGGTCACTACGACCAACCCCCCATACCCAGCTCGACGACCATCATGAGTCTCCCCCAAGCTACCAAAGACACTTCTGCTCACCCCGGTGCCAATTCGGTCACCGAACCTGTTGTCGCCTCGACTATGCAGGCCGACGTTGATCGCAAGGTTTGTATTTTTTAAATTTAATTTTGTTTTATTATTTATCTCGATTTAGATGCGCTTCTATGGCGTCATCGAGGCTTTCCGTCAAGGCCGTCTTCCCGACAATCAGCAGATCGATGAGACCCTCCGGTATGTCGGCAGCCACTCTCCCGTCGACACCAACGCCCTCAGCCCCGAGGGCAAGAAACTTATCCAAGACACCCGCGACATCATCGAGACTGTATGTTTATGTACTTAGCCTTTGATCAGATCTAACCCCTGTTCCAGGCTCGTCTCATTGTTGCCAACAAGAATGCCGATGAGCTCTTCCAGAATTTCGTTTTCCATACCCAAGGCACCGACTACTCTCGCGCAAAGCAAGAGGGCGACGTTATGCCTGTCTCCAAGGACGCTGCGACTAGGGATGGCCAGGAGGCTGTCAAGCACCTGCGCACTCTTCTTACTCTCTTTGCTACCAACTCTGAGGCTCGCAAGCTCCTCTCTGACTTCGGTTTGATCGGTCGCGATCTCTTTGCTCGCGGTGCTGCCAAGGCCGCTGAGAATGCTCGACCTTCTGCTGAGCAGCTCGCTCATGTTGACGACGCCGCGCCCTCCGATCAGTGGAAGTCGGCCGATGGCAAGATTGTTGGTCCTAACGAGACACCCACGCTCCAAGTCAAGAACCCGGTTGGCGGAGGCGATATTCAGCATCACCCTCATGAGGGTACTTCCGTCGGATACGCTGATGGCACACGCAAGGATACTGCAGGCGCTCGAGCAGACGCTGAGGCAAAGAAGAACGAGGCACTCGCCAAGAAGGACCAGCTCAAGTCCGAGGCCGATGCTCACCGCGCCGAGACTCAAGCCGCGGTCGAGCGAGCTCCGGATGAGGAGAAGGGCGAAGTCGCGAAGAGGGTGCGTTCAAATACCTTTCTTTTTGTTATCTCATTTACTTACGCGAACTTTAGAGTCTCCGCGATAAGATCATGGGCGTTCGTGATCGCGTGCCTCAAGAGCATAAGGACCGTGCCAACGAGCAGGTCGACAAGGCTAGGGACTTCCTCCGCGACGAGTTCCCTGAGGAGCGCCGTGACCAGTTCATCTACCGTCTGAAGAAGGTCATTGTCGAGTGCCAGAAGCATGAGGATTATCAGCAGTCTCTCAACTGGTTCTTGTCCGCCATCGAGACCTACCACGGTCATTCTAAGAACCTTGCTTCGACTGGCCAGGATTCTGCCAAGGCAAGTCCCTACTCACTCCATGTATTATCTGTTTACTAATTTCTCATGAACGCAGAATGTGACTAGTGACCCGTCGCTCAGGCTTGCTACCCGCGAGTTCCGCACGCTCCTTGAGCGCTTCGCCAATGGTCGCAGCATGGACCCCATCCTCGACGCCACTGGTCAGCTCTGGGACGCCGCTCAGCATGACGAGGGCCTCAAAGCTTGGTTCCGCAAGCTCGACGACTACGTTCGCAAGGTGCTACTCGAACCTGGTTACGTCCTCCAGCCTCAGTGCAACTCGCGCGGAAACGAGATCCGCGAGGAGGGACGTGCGTTCTTTGACCACAAGTACAAGGGCCACAAGGACAACTTGTTTGACTCGATTCAGACATTCTTCACCGCCATGGGCGATGACCCGTTGAACAAGCGGTTCGGCGAGGACTGGAAGCGCCTCAGCCGGTAAGTGCATATACTTATACTTCTTTGATGACTGGCTAATCGTTTTGATGCAGTGATCTCTTGTTCGACGTCAACGGCAACTTGACATTCAAGCCTCAGCTCTGGTCGGACATCCGTCGCGTCATTTTGCCAACCCTTGTCGATCAAATCGGCTATATCCCCATCCCACGGATCGAGTATACCGACAACCAGATCGATCTCGTTATCGAGAACCTCACGCTCCAGGGCAAGAACCTCTTCCCGAACGTTGTCGAGATCGAGGCGCACAACTACGTCAAGTTCTCGCCGTACAAGTCCATCAGCGACGAGCAATCGCACGACCTTACGCTCTCGTTTGGACACATCCAGGCCGACATGCGCGACGTTGCGTTCTACTTTAACAAGAAGACTGGTATCCCGAAGCTCAAGGACTCTGGATTGGCGGATGTTCTGCTCGGAGGCGAGGGCTTGAGCGCCAAGGTTCATATCAAGAGCGCGCCGCCCAAGGATAAGAGCAGCGTGTTCCATGTCAAGGATGTCCGTGTCAAGCTTGATTCGCTCAAGTTCTCGGTTCGCGATGTGAGTATCCCTGTTGATTCTGTGATTGATATAATCCTGATCGAGCGTCGTATCAATTAGAGCAAGCACGATGCGCTTTACAAGATCGTCAAGCCGCTCGCGACGGGCCTTGTCAAGAAGCAGATCGCCAAGGCTATCGAGGATGCTATCCGCACTGGTCTCGAGTACGTTGATGAGCAGCTTGGTACGTCTCCTTCTATGCTTTTCTGGGTTCATCTGGTTTACTCTTTCATCTTTAGTTGCTACCCGCGATCGTATGAACGAGGCCGAGGCTACTGGCGATAAGTCTCGCACCGACGTGCTCAGGGAGATGTTTGAGCGCAAGAAGGACGAGGCGTCGACCAAGGCGAGCAAGACCGACTCGCAGTTCAAGCTCGTTTCCAAGCGCGACTCGGTCCTGATTCCCAATGCCGGTCACGAGAGCGGATGGATCAACAAGCAGGCCGATCGCGAAGCCGCGGCCAAGCAGGGTGAGGGATGGAAGAGCAAGGCGTTCTCGATCGTCCCTACCTCCCCAACCTCTCCGGTCTAAGCACCGAAGTTTGAACTAGTCTGGTTATATGCCCCTTTTGACTCTATGATTCCTGATGACTGAACGACTTATATGTGTTTCTTTCTTCGCTGGATTGGGAGAAAATACCCGCCTGCATACATATTAATTTTAATGTAGCTGATACACCTGTTAACTTGGAATTGATATTTTGTTTATCTCGCTTAACTTGGGATTGAAGTGAAGTTAACTTCCGAACTCGCTACGAACCGCCAGCCAATCATCGTTGGGTCCAGATTTGGTTCCGTTCGGTTACGTGGTCACGGGCCTCAAAGTTGTCCCCATGTGGATGTCCGATGAGCACAGCTGATTTTTGCGACTATCGATAGGCCGTGTTCGGTATGCAATGACACAATCTGCAGTCTCTAACTTACACTACAATAGGATTGAAACTTGGCCTTACGTGGTCGCAGACAGCAAAAGTTCATGACCGCCTCCACACGCCACGCGCTTTGCATGCGGCAAGTGTTGATACAGTAATGATCGCTCATCTATGCTGTGTTGATGAGCGCTAACCCTCGACATATAAAACCTCATTGGAGCCGTCCTAGTGGTTTAGTGGCGTGCACGCGTAGGTCGTCATAATGGGATCGACTACCTCGGGTATATCAGCTCAGCCACGAAGCTTGACTACAACTAACTACTTCGTCAAGGACTTGAACTGAAGGGAGAGGTCGATGATACATCGCCCGAAGAGCAGGTGTGTATAAGTTGGTGATGATCGCCAATCTACATTCAGCTCACTGTATAAGCCGCGTTACCCTACATAGCCCGCCTCTGCAGCCATCGCACGCTTGACTCGGAACCGTTGCCCAGATATAACGCACAAGCTTGTATTTGATCAATCTGGGCGTATTCCCGTATTGAGCGGCGGGTTTGGTGATATCTACCAAGGAGTGCTGACTGGAGGAGAAGAAGTGGCGATCAAGTGTATTCGGATTTATGCCGGGCCTGATAATGGAAACAGGCATAAAGTAGTGAAAGTACGCCTTATTCGGTGTATATAAACCCATGATCTAAGACTAACACCATACGTTCTTCGAGCAGCACATCGCTCGGGAGTTGCACGTATGGTCGCACCTCAAGCACGAGAACATACTGGAGCTGCTCGGGCTAGCGCGGTTTCAAGGTCATATATCTATGGTCTCACCCTGGATGGAGAATGGGAATCTTCTGGAGTACGTTAATTATAATCCAAACGTGGATCGATACCAATTGGTGAGCCGGCATTACTATTTTACCCGCATACACGCCAACCTACATGCTCGTAAAGGCTATCCATATTTCAGAGGGTGTAATGTATTTACATCAAAACGATGTGGTAGGCCTTTTACTATTGTCTCACATAGTTGTTCTTTAACGTTGCGTGCATGCTATCAGGTTCACGGCGACATCAAGAGCGTAAGCTATAGAGTGGCCGCAACTAGAAAAAAGCTGTCGCTAAAAGTCTCCAAAGGGAAACATACTCATATCTGACAAAGGTGTCGCAAAGCTAGCTGATTTCGGATGTACCGAGCTAAAGAAAAGCACACTGCATTTCACCACTACGACAAGTGCCGCAGCATTTTCCACACGGTGGGCGGTAAGCAGCTTGTGAACTGCTTCTGTAAACTGAAAGATGACCATTGAATTTACCGTTTGTCAAGGCTCCAGAGATATTACAAGGGGCTGTAGAACACAGCACGGAAGGAGATGTCTATGCACTCGGAATGGTAGGCTCAGCTAGGTTGAACTCTACTTACCGAATATACTAAATAATCCCGGGCATCAGGCGTTATTGGTACATCCGTTGTCTTACCCGACATAAGCCCAATATCTCACCAGCTCATAGGAATTAATTACAGGAGTAGTTCCGTTTAACAGATACCGACAAGATCAGGCGGTATACGTTGCAGTTGCGTTCAAACGAGAGATGCCTAATCGCCCAACGGGATATCCCTCATTCATGAAGCACGAGAGGAGCTTGTTTTGGAACTTGATGCGGTGGACCTGGTCGTATGAGCCCTCAGTCCGTCCGCGTTCTAATACCATCAACCATTCTGTGAGTCACGCATACACCCTCGAAAACGCTGTCTCACACATGTATCCTTTGATCCTAAATTGAAATACATACGAAAACAGCTGAAAAGCTTCCGGCCATCTTTTCCAGGACAGTATTTCATTGTATTTCCGGACGTTTATTTCTTTGACAAACGAGGTATCGCCTACCAAGTTCGTGGCCAAGGCTTGTTCGAACGATTGCTTTCGAAAAATGGCCTTCCGTCCACTAGTAACATATTTCATGTTGGGGAACGGTCGTTTTCGTTGAACACCAACGGCGAACTCTTGCAACTGAGACTAAGTGATGGGTGGACTCCGGAACCTACCTATCCTGACTTGAGGAGTGCTAGATCAGAGGTGGCTCTTCAGCACAGTAAATGTAAGTAACATATTCTAAACGTTAAATTAGCTATATACTTAATAGGAGCTACCTGGACTCGTGGGCACGCACGAGGCACGAGAAGCTTGTGGACGAACTGATCTCAGACAATCCTACAAGCGCCAGCAATGCGTCTGTCTGACTTGTGGTTGTTCAAGACTCGGTACGCCTATGAGCATCTTGGTGTTCGTGAACGCCATCGAGACCAGGTGGTGTTTGGGATACAGTAGTGGCAAACGAGCGAGCTGTAATCCAAAAAAGCGGCGATGAGAGCCCTGGTCGACCGAAAATTGTAAATACAACCGCGATAAGCTGTGGTTACGTGGATGTGAAGAGACAGAAACGAGGTGCATCGTCTCGGGCTTTGGAGGTATGAGTCTTTTTTGCAATTAATTTGCTTCAGAGACCTAATCGGGTGACTACAATAAACAGGTTCAAGAATTTGTGGCTTATCGATGTGATTACTGTTCTGATAGGTTTGAAACCTATACTCATAAGAATCTCCACACTGAGGCATGCGCTTTTCGTTGGACCCAAGGCACTTCTTAACTGAAAATAGTCATGTACTGTTGCTCAGTTAATCAGACCAAGTTACAAATCTACCGCCTAATCTAACTAACTATCTTTTTTCTGTACTCAGGGGATGCCCGAGCTGGTTGAGACGTGTTGTAATTTGAATCAAATTTGGTATCATGATACTCCATAAATCCTACCTCGTGCGGCTTGGAAATAATACACCGTATTTGACTAAGAGTAAATCTAGGTAAAATAGCAAGCAGAAACTACACTCAATAGAAAGAGTGGGCCGAGCATATAGCCAGGAATCATTAGCGTCATGTAAAGGGTCCGATACATTGGTCACATGTGCACGAACCAGGATCCCCCAAAAGGTGGTTTACCTGCCTGTCAGATGAGACACGAAGAGCATCGTCCCATATTGTGCTCTGTGGGACAATATTGTGCCGAGCGTGTGTATGTCTAACATACTCATAGATCGGGCCAGGTGATGGATGGGCATGGGAGTAGGGCCGTGCAGTTTGCGACCAACTCGGACGTATGAGAGGGGGCGACCGCTGATTTTGCGTAGCCGGCCGTTCTGCTGATCTTGCATTCCCCCCCTCCTGAGGTGCTGCGTTGGAGGCATCTAAGCTAGGGGTGTTATGGGGAGAGTCGCTTGGGGGATAGTGGTGGAGTAGGGTGGCTGTGCCCATACATGTGACCCGGGGGTCTGTCCCGTGGTGTTCCTCTGTCGTCCATAGCCAACGGAGCCCTATTGCTGCCCACAGGCGTGTCCAGCGGCCCATAGGGTCAGTGACATCCGCAAACGTTTTCAGTAGCCTGATATTCTGGATCTTTGTAGCATATAGGTTAAGTGTAGCAGCAAGGTGGCTTTACGGGGCAAGATCGCAAACTTACAAGGTTTTTGATAACGGCGGAGGTCGGGCGATCCGGTGGATGATGCGTCCACGATTTCACCATTATTATCCAGAGCTCTTTTGCTTCGCTTGGGTTAAAAGAGGAGAAATTGTCTGGGCGGTCGGGCATTAGATGCTGGAGTGCAACGATACGATATACCGCCGCGTCTGACTTGTTCGAAAACGGGATGGTTCCAGTAACAACTTCCTAGACATAGGGTCAAAACTGTTACGGATGCATACGATGACGGGTGTCCGACAACATACGAGTAACGTCTGTCAATTAGTGACAATGATCGCAACTGCTTAGTTAGCGTTATATGGTAAAAGAATATCAGACCCACCATTCCGAGTGCATACACATCTGCCATCTTGCTCCGTTCTACACTACCCTCAAGTATTTCTGGCGCCTTCGAGTACAGTAAACCATCGTCTCTCAATACACGCAAAGGGGTAACAAGTCACTTACCGCCCAACGCATAGAAAACATTGAAGTACTGGTGGTGGTTGTAAAGCTAAGCGTGCTAAGCTTGAGCTCGGTACACCCAAAGTCGGCCATCTTTGCCACGCCTTCGTCGGATATGAGTACATTTCCCTATAGTATACCTTTTTGTATGAGGAGGACTTTTGAAATGAAGTTTGCTCTCAGCGCTTACACTTTTAATGTCGCCGTGTATCTGGAATAACGTTTGCACTATGTCGAGTCAACCGTCATACTCCTCGGCGTAAAAGACGTACTATATTTTTGTCGTGTAGATAGGCTACGCCTTCAGAGATATCAACGCACTGGGTTTTATGGCATATAATCAATGAAAGTATACCAAAGTGTAGCTTTCACCTACTAGTCGATGACGGTTAGCTTGCGGGTTTCGATCAATATATTCCAGTAAGGTTCCATTTGACATCCATGGAGATACCATGGCCATTTGGCCCCGAAATTGCACCAGTCCCAACAATTCCATTACGTTATTATGTTTGAGCCCCGACCAAATATACAGCTCACGAGCCGCATGCTATCATAAAATAGGTCAAGTTACCAGTGGCCAACACAGGTTCTCAAATGCACGAAACACACCTTCAAAACCTTGCGTCCACTCTCATCATCCTGTCGAAGGTGCAATCGAGCACACTTAATCGCCACTTTTTTTCTGCCGAGTACACCTTGGTATACGTCGCCCGAGCCACCTCCCGAGACGGGGAATTGACCACATTGATCAAGGTCAAGCCGGTCGGTTATGTCGAGGCATCGATGCCGGGACAAAACAGCAATGATATCAGGAGCGGACTAACCCAACAGTGCGTGATGAACAATATTTGCATCTCGACATTCAAAAGGTGCTTGCATACCATAGTCTTAGACACCCTGGTGGTACTTGCAGTGTTCGACTGCATATTCGTAGCTTGATACATGGGATATCGGGTGGTATGACCTGGGGGATTGAAGTCCTAGGTTGCGGTGAAGCGCGGCGCGGCTTAATCCGGTGACTGTGCCACAAGCATCCGGCCGCCGATAAGCACTGCATCGGTTGGCAAGTCACATGTAATCTTATTGGTTGGGCCAGCTAGTTACCGTTCAAGAAGAATTGGGGCTGAAAGCGTGAGCGTTGTACACCCAACTTGGGCGAGCCTTTGCGTCTATTAAGGAGCTAAGAAAATTGGAGGTAAGGAATGGATGTAAATTCTAGTTACGGGCCGGGCTGAGAAAGACGCAAGCACGTGACCGCGTGAGACTGTACAGTCATCCTACATTACCAACTTCCTACCGGTCTTTTACGGTTCAAAAGGCTGTTCCATAATTAGAATATACCCCTTAGGATCACCAGATACATTCGAGCCCAGGTTTAACGCAGTGGTATATAAGTGGCCCACTGACCCAGCTCGAGTCTCTCGAAACACTCCCTCGATAATGCACTCCGAACCCCCTTGTGCGGACTGTGTACGTCCACTTGCTTCTTACTGAAACAGTGGCGTTGTACTTGTACCTGGCGGCTTCGGCGAATAAGTTTACCTAAATCATACAAATTACTATAGATTAGAATACAATGAGTATACATTAGATGAGTTATGAAAGAAGTCCTTGAGTGTCCGCAGTAGCAAGGATGAGCAGCATTAGTTGTCGTGATCAAGTCCATATGAAAGAGTTTTTGTGAACCATCATATTCGCTCAGAACATGATAACACCGATGTCCGCACCGAGTCGGGCAGTACAGGAGAGGAGGAGTAATTATCCCTCGAATAATGCACTCCATCAAGTTCACGTTCTGGGCTAGGAGATAATCTAGAGTCTTGTATTGACAGACACGAGACTGGCTCGCCCGGGTTAGAGCCTGTGGTTCTTATGCTCGGTGCTTTGGTAAAGGACTGAGAGGGTTGGAGCTGGATGTCGTCTTGAGGGGGTGGATACATGAAATACCCAGAAGTTATCGACCTCGGCGAAGGAGTCGGCTCATCCACAACCATGTCAAATCGGGGTCTGCGAGCGGTGCTAAATGTCCTAATCGACGACGGGCTGGGCGGGTTTCGTTGAGATAATATTGCGGGGGAAGTCGGCTCTCGAAGGCTCGCCAAAGCCTGTGATACATCAAACTGGAGGGGCGTTTGTGGGGTTGGCGGTAAGGGGAAGGTGCCGATGGAGACTGAGCTTGAACGTGTGGATGGATGGGCCGGGCTCTGCGGGCGATGCCCTCCTTGCGGGTTTTGGGTTGCGGCTGGTCCAAGAATTAGATTATCGAGAAAGAACGGGTCGGCAGATGCAGATGTGAGGTTTGAGAATGGACGTTGAGCATGGGAAGGTAGGCTGAATTGTGAGGCCGAGGCTGAATAGGGAGTTGGCTCGGGCTCAAGCTCGATAGTTGGGTTAGAAAATGTCGTAATTATTGGGCGAGGTGGGACCGTGTTAGACACTTTCTCTGATGGGTGCTGGGGTTCGAAGGAGTACGATGTCGAGGCGTATGGTTGAACAAAGTCTGGCTGTGCCATTCTCTGCCGTTGCTGCCCCATATAAACCGTTCCATTCCAGGCCGGGTAATCTGGGTAGTGTACAGGGGTAGGCTGTTGTATATAGTTCGGTGTTGTCGCGTAACGATCCACCTCCACATCTAGAGCGAGATTCCCGGGATGCGATCCTCTCATATTTGCTTCATCGTCTAGACCTACAGCGGCAATCAGCTCGCCCCGTCTTGACTGTCCCCGCGCTTGATCTTGGCCGAGTAGTCCTGCGTTCTCATTGGGAGTACGCGGAGAGTCCAGAGCTTCTGCAGGCGTTGCCACCAACCCAGGCCCGGGTTTGGATGCGTCTGCGGACCAAAACTCGGATGGTCGCCGTCGTCTTCTTCGTAGGACGCGAGGTTTAGGTTGAGGACCAGATTCGGCTATACGACGTCGCCTTCGTCGAACGAGATAGCATACGAACACACCTCCGAGTATGGTGACAACCATCACTATGGATGGATTGTAGGTAAGGTGTACGCATGGACGGCCAGGTAAGCACGTACCACTCAGTGCAATAATAACAATCGATATTACGATAACTTCTCTTTTCTCTGAGGCTGGCTCGCTGGAAGACGTCGTTGTGGATGTAATTGTTGGCCTTGGACTAGTAGCAGGGCTGGCGGAAATCGGAGATGGAGAGGAGGCCGGCTCAGGTGGAGGTGTAGCGGCCATATTAGACCAAGAAAGAGGGCGAGAGCAATTAAGTGAATAGAGAGAAACAACGTCTAAAACATACAACGCAGTAACGAGTGTTGCAAGAATTTGGTTTCCAGCGGACCATCATCAGAGTATCTGAGCCAACCACGTCACTTAAGTAGCATGACATTGAAGGTGTTTCCTCGCAGCAGGCGTCCCCGCGTATCCTTGAGTCCGTCGCACGGCAACGTTCCGGATGTGGAACGTGATTTGTCAAGCCGAAAGTAGGGTCGAGGCGAGTTACGATTGCCGTAGTCATAGATTAGTAAAATCGAAGTGATTTAGGATTGGAAAGCCTCATGAAACAACTGAAGAGTATGTCCAAGCGGACGAGTAGATTCACGTGTGGCTGAGCGAGATACGGAAGTGCATGGCAGGTGTTGACAGCTGAGTAGGAGAAACGTTTCAACGACGCTGATACAGTGTCGGGAGTATGTAATTCACTGTCGCTGCCCTCTGATTAGTTTGGCTGGAGTTAGAATTCAGTAAGTGATATCGTTGTTGACGCAACTATAGTGCCCTGTCAAGAGAAAATTATGGGATATTTTAGGCGCCGCCCAAGAAGTCGACGTCTTGTATTCTCATGAGTAGCTTTCTTACTACATGGAGGCGAGCTAAGAGTCGGCAGCGGTAAATAGGGAGCATGTGTTTTGTTGGCGGCCACTTCCACGTGCTGTAGTGGTCACCGTAGTAAGAAAGTTTAGGAGTTGAAAGACGCCATGGTAGGAGCGGAGAAGATAAACGGAGGTTATGCATTTTTTATCCGTAGCATAGACGGCATATGATGTGTACTGGGATGGGCTCGAGAAGTTTGGAGATAGGTGGTGGTTGTCTGGCAAACCTGACAAGGCCACGAAGCGCCGGAGTGCGGGAAGATAAGATCATAAGATAAGATAACGAGCGCAGATAGCCGGAATGCTTCCGCTTAGTACCCCGCGTTCTACCACCACCCGCCGCTCCACCGCGTCGGCACACAATGGACCCAGTGCTGCCTACTGCACTCAATGAAATATTTATTGGCCTCAAAAGCTTGTGTGTAATTTTACTTCTACTTTCCGTCTGATGGATGTTGATGTCCGTGGCAGCGAGAGTGAGACCAAGTCAATCGCGGGGAAACAGTTGGCAGAATACGTGAGCACTTTGTATACAAAACCTGAATATAGACTCATAGGACTATAGGTCACTTCTGCTGCTGCGGAAGACCCAGATGACTATACAAAGCTCTGGAACGAGTATCTTATCCCTTCAATTACTCGCCTCGCTCAAGCCCAAGGGCAAGAGGCAGAATGTATCGGTGCACTAGTGGCAATTGGTACGCACATTTTTACTCGTGGTGTAGCTTCTTATAATAGTTCCAATCTAGACAACCTTGTCCTAATGTTGGAGGTAGACGAGATGATCACAGCCAACCTCTTTCGCTTCTACCATATGGTCAAGACCCTCCTCCCTCGTCAACAGGCCGCAAATACCCTCGGA